>JAQFVV010001553.1:0-61703 GCA_028023455.1 Epiperipatus broadwayi
AGCAGAGTACTTTTATATATATACAATATATATATATATATAAAAGTACAATACCCATTATAAAAAAATATTATATATAAAACATAAATAATTAATGGTAAATGCAATATTATAGGTTAAATCCTTTTGAAGCACTTTCGATTATGTAGTAATTCTCATCAGCTTTAACTGAATTTCAAATTTTTTTAAACTTAATGTTATCTAAATTTCCATAAGCTGTGTATGGAAAATTAAAAAGGCAAATTTTGATTGATAAATATAAGGATGATGTTATTAATAGGCAAGTTGCAAATACGGCCATACACAGCTTATGGAAATTTATGTAACATTAAGTTTAAAAAAAATTGAAATTCAATTAAAGCTGATGAGGATTACTACATAATCGAAAATGCTTCAAAAGGATTTAAACTATAACATTGCATTTACCATTAATTATTTATGTTTTATATATATAATGTGTGTGAATTATTTTTTTAAATGTTTCAAAGAATTTGCAAATATTAAAGCTCTGAATAGTTTTAATTTTATAGTTTTATTTAGTTATTAAAATTTATATTGCTGAATAAAATTGAGTTTAAATTCTGTGATATGTGCTGTAATTTAGGCCACTAATGTATTCATTATTATCACCAATATGTTCTATTAAATCTATTTTGATCCCTATTCTCATTATCCAGTTAATATCATTATTCTTTCTACTATTTCTGTTCATTTCTATTTCTTCTTATTTTTTGTTATTTTATGTGGCCATGAGGCAATCAACCTACCTACCTAGCTACCTACCTACATACCGACCGACCTACCTACCTACCTACTTACCTACCTACCTAGCTACCTACCTACCTACCTACCTACCTTCCTACCTACCTACCAACCTACCTACCTACCTACCTACCTATCTACCTAACCCTTCTTTAGAGAACTTTGGTCCCAAATGCACTATTCCGCTATCCAAAGTTTATCATTGTATTTTCCGTACTGTAGATGACCATGATAGAATTAATGAAAACATTTTTTATTTCAGCTGCTCCATAGTTTGATTTGGTAGGAAACTGTATTGCTTTTGATTGTATTAAACCTAATGTGTCCCTTCCGAAGTCAATGCACACTGATGGTATGTCCATCTTGTATATTGTACGTTTGAAATTAGTTTTTCAATTTTTCATTATTTAGTTTGATTACAAACTGTATTAATCAAATTAATAATTTAAACATATTATATACAGTATATATAGTTTCAAAATCAGTATTAATTGGCACTGTATTTCCAGAAATTAAGATTTTTTTTCTTTTTCATTATTTGGTTTGATCACAAACATTATTGATCGATTCGATCAATTAAAAATCTTTTTTTATACAGTTGTTTTGAAATTATTTCCCTCTCTCAAAAACAGAAAGCTCTTCATATTCAACAGTAAAAACAAAATCATGAGAATGTAACAAATGTTCATCTGGTAGTAATAATTTTTAAAATAGAAATGTTTACAAAATTGATTACAATATTTAATTTTTATTTAGCCAGGGGTTTAAAAAGGAAGGGAAAATTACGATTGCAGTTTTCATTTTCTATTTTATTTCTTTTTTTAATAAAAAAAAAAAAATGAATTGTAAACGCAGCTAAAATATAAAAAATACTTTTTATAAATATTTTCAAATTTCTGTTTTTATCAGTAATTCTTTCATCCTAATTCAATCCTAGCGCAATCATGCATTAGCTAGAAATTCGACCAACTCTCTAACTATAGACGCATTTTGAAGCATCTACTTCACTTTGTTCAATGAGCAAGGCATATAAAGCACGTATAACTTTATATTCATATTTTTAAGAGAAACTTATTTTCATATATATGTATAGATTTATTTCAAATTTATAATCCATCACGCATTCCTCAAATATATATAACCAAAGATATATGAAAAAGATAAATGATTCCCAAGTTGTACATTTTACGTTAAACTAGCATTCAGCAGCAACTGGTTCAAATGAACAATCTCTTACCCAGACCGTCATAGTTTGTTTATTATTATGTACTGTATATGACAAATTACTATAGTTTGATTACAAATATAAAACTTGCAGCATTTATATCTTTCATACAAACCATGTTATGTAAATACATTAATGATTATTACTGATTATTTTTTAAATTAGAGATTATCCCTAACTCAAATATAAACTTTAAATTTTACTTATAGTTAGAGAGGTATGAATACCTGACTTATTCTTGCCCCTGCTGATAGTTTCAATAACCTTCACTATACCACTCTCATGCAAGGTCTACATATGCTTTAACACCTCATTGAAGGGTGTACAATCCATTGCACTGTATAATATATACATATTTCAAGTTTTATAAATGCATTGTTCATCTTAGTCAATCCTATTACAAACATCGAAGTGGTTAACAAAATTTTGATTTTTATTAAGGAAGGGGTTTAAAAAAGCAAGGATGAATTAAGATTTTATTTATTTTTTATTTTATTTCGATTTTCTTTTAATGATCTGTAAACACTGTTAAAAATTTCTTTTTCGTTATCAAAAACTGTTTTGACTAAGTTAATTAATAAAAAATATTTTTGTATAACATTATTTAAATTTTTTCTCCCTCATAAACAGACCATTTCTTTTTTTTTTTTTGCTATTTTAATTAACTCTGAACACCTTTATCTCTAAAATTAAATAAAAGCATTTGCTTAAAAAATATCCGCTATCTATTTTGCACATACCTCAAAACTTTCAAATCAATTTGAATGTGATTTGAAATGAAGCCTTCTACTATATTAGGAAAAAATATATTAACATATATTAATTATTGCATGCACATAGTTAAAGTCAGGTACTTTTAAATAGGTACTTTTAAAACTGAATGTTGACTTGAATATTTTTTCCATTTTAAGCTTCTTTCAAAGTTTTTCAGATGTAATCTGGAATTACATGCAATGTAGTTTCAAACATGCTCACATTTCAATCCTCTTAAAATTACTTGAGCAATGGTTAACTTAAATGCTGTATAACAGCTTTTATGGGTTTCATTGATTTTGGCAACATTTTGGCAACTATCACATTTTCCAGTGATGGCATAAACAGTCTACATTTAACTTCATTCTAGACAAGTAAATTCCCTCTTTTAGATGCTATATAAATGGATGATGAAGCAGATCTCACTTGACATATTGACCAAGCCAGAACCATTAGCTTAGTTTGTCATTGCTACATTGTGGATAGACTCAATGATATTGTCTACATGGATGGCTAACTGAACTGACTTCACTCATGTCAACTTTATTACATAAAATAGCTAACATATGATACTACAATATTTGTATTTGTCTGGCTTCTAAGTATCCTGATATTTGTCTATTTTAAAACAAACAGCAAATTGTTACTTTTGTCTTAATTTTTACTTTCTTGCAATTTGATCTCATTTTCTTCCAAGCCATTTCGTGGTTTCATCACATAACTAAGATGCCAATCTGATCATCTGCTTAGAATGTTTTTCAAATATATTAAGCACTTTTTTATTCATATTTAGTTAGTGTTGGTTTATTCTTATTTCATTTTTAGTTTATTTTGAAAAAAAAAACTACTTTGCCAATTAATGTTTTCAGAATAAATTTAACTTAAACTCAATTACATTCAATACAATTTTTCTAAAAAATGTTTACCTTAAATTACTATCATTATAGCCAATCTGCTTCTATAGTTTTCCTTGTTAGTTCACAATTAGTCTTTCTTATATATATCATTATCAACTCTTTTTTGCATCATTTTACAAAATTCAAGATATTCAATCCTTCTTAATGCATCATTTTATCTATTTTAATATTCTTTTTTTTTCATAAATTGTCTTGTCTCAATAGAAATTTTACTGGTCAATTGCTGATTTTTTGTGCCAGCTAACTTTGTTGCAGTTTTTAAAAATGTTATCAGATATCTTCCTATTCATTTCATTGAAAACTGAATTATGTTCAAAATTTGCTAATATTTGAAAATGATTTCCAAGTTCAAATTTAAATTCATTGGAATGTTTCTGAAGATTAAGAATATCATCTGTGAATATTAATTATTTTTATTAGTCATTCATTAGATTAGAAATTATTTAGTATAATGAAACTTATACTAAAGAACTATTATTCATAAACTGTGAATTTTGTTTTTCTTAATAATTTTTGTCTCTCTAGTTGCATTAAGATGTATCTTACATGTCACCAATATGTTGATCACTTCCTATGTTGAATTAATCTTGAAATACATATTTTTTTGTATAAAAAAATATCCAATTCTGTTGTACATTTATTTTGATACTTTTAAGTCCATTTAACATTTTTCTCAAAAAAGAATCATAATATAAAGTTTTTATTTTTCTGCAAACTCCACAAGTCTCTCATTCCAAAATCAAATTTACCTACAGCACTTTCATCTTTCAATTGTTTATCAATTCTAGCATTAAAGTCTCCCATGATGATTTTAAAAAGTTTTGTTTGATAAAAAGCCTTTTGTACATCCATATAAAAATATTTTACTACTTTGTCACTATGAGAACTTGGAACATAAACCTGAATTCTCTGCATTTGATATCTGCTATTAAGTTGAATAACTAATCTTTCCACTCTGTCTGATACACCATCAATTATCATTCATTCACTTTTTATTTATAATGAATTCTACTCAATGTGTACTTCAAATATTTGTGCCTTTATAGTACAGTACATGCTAATTTTAAAATTAATTATCTTTTCACCTTGTCTTCTAACTTTACAAAGTCCAATAATATACCATTTAATATGAGATTGTTCTTCCAATTTTTGAAATCTTCCTTTACTTGAAAGTTATCTGAAGTTGTAAATATTTAAAATAAAATTTCACAATCAAATGGCAGCCTGGGTCCATAACCAGGAGATTCTTAGCATTCTTGGCCTTTAATCACCAACTGCTGTCTTGACTGGTGACTTTACAGCCTCCTGGGATTAAGGACCATGATTCATTTTTGTTTGTCATGATTATAAATATTATAAAAAAAATCATCACACACGCATTCATTTTGCCTTCAAGAAAACTCAACTGATTTCAGTTAAGAGTTATAAGGCAACTGACAAGAAAGACTATGATGTTTCTTGATCTTAAACTCAGAGGTAAAAAGCCAATAAACTCATCATACAGGCTAAGACATGTTGATGAGCAGCCCATCCATGTTCATATACTAAACGAATAATCACATAGTGTAACAACTGCAACGATAAGAACATACAGACTGAACATTAGGAATTTGCCCTGCTTGAGTCATTTAAATCTCCAAGAGGAATCAAAGAATCTACTTTCATTTAACAGCAAATCTCAAGAGTATAAAATGTCATCTTGGTATTGGGAGAAACTTATTTCTGCAATAAATAAAAAAGATGGAACTATTACTAAAAAAGAGATGACATCATGAAATTTATATAGCAATGATGAACAAAGAAAAGTATCTCCTACAACTATTATATCTTCTGAATTGCCCAGGATTTTGAATAAAAAATTGAGACATGCAATCAAATTTATGATGAAAGAAAAAGCTCAAGATAATGATGAAATTATAATCAATATCTTAATAGAAGTAGGTGAAGAAATAGAAATTTTTTTGACAAAGTTCTATACAGGGAACTAGATGATTGGAAGAATGCAATATTAATAATAATATTTAAAAAGTGTCATAAAGAAGGTATTAGAAATTACAGACTTATTAGTCTTTTGTCAGTTCTATATATATATTTCCCCAAAAATAATGACAACTTATCTACAATGAACTTTGGAACCAAAAGAACAAACTAAATTTAAAAGTGGCTTTAATACAATGGATTGTATTCAAGTGTTGAGAGAAATTACGGAAAAGACCTATGAATATGAGTTGCCATTATGCTTTGAATTTGTAGATTATGGAAAGATAGTTGATTCTATAAGTATTATTTCTTCAATGAATAAAGCACTGGATCACTAAGATATAGATCCAGGATATTGTCATATATTAAAGAATCTTTATAAAAATGCAACAGGAACACATAATGACACTAAAAATATTCACAGTGAGGAGGGTGTATGACAGAGTGACTACATATCTCCAAAAGTTTTTTACAGAAGTTTTACAAAAAGTACTTGGTGAATTAAAATGAGAAGCTATAGGAATAAAAGTAAACGGAAATTATTTAAGTCATCTAAATTTTGCAAATGTAGTTATTTTTTTGAATAATGCTTTAGAGCTTCAGGAAATCTTGTAAGAGTTATCATATGAAACTGAGAAAGTAGTATTAAAAATAGATGTTCGAAAGACCAAACTTAATGTGCAATGGATTTTCTCAAAAGAAGAAAATAAAAACTGAGAATGATGAGTTAGAAATTAATAACTACAAATATCTTGGTCTAATTACTATTACAGATGGTAGCACAATGGATGAAAGTAATCATAGGATTAAATTTGGTTGGAATGCTTTTGGTAGAAATAACTTAATATTAAAAGGAAATATGCCTATGTGTTGTAAAGGTTTTTTAATAAATGTGTGTTCCAATTCTTAACAGAAGAGCAATACAGAGGCTTCAGACCACTCGATGAAGTATGGAGGGATGTATGTTAGGAGTAACAAAAAGATATTGAAAGTGAAATATGCAAGTGAGGAAAAAAACAGATATTACTAGCATCATTGAAAGAATTAAGAGACTGAATCACAGTTGGCTGGATAGATTGCTAGCAGAGATGATAATAGATGGATAATTAAATTTTAAACTGGATTTCAAGAGATTGTAAAAGACCTAGAAAGAGATCACTTGTGTGATGAATGGATGAAATAAATGTGCTGGGATGATGTGAAGAAGAGAGACTAGAGCTTGAAGAAGATGGATTGAATTTGGAAAGAATTTCATCCTGCAATAGATTAATAATGGATAAAAATGATGATGATTATGATAGCCAAATTAATCAATATTTTTAAAAATAAATTTTTAACATTTGCAAATTTGGATTTATCAAGCTAGTTTTTATAAAGTAGAATTGTGTACGCTATAAGGGTACATCCTTTGTCTTCCATTATAAGGGTCAATTTTCAATTTAAATTGTTATTGTCAAAGCACATTATAATGATTTACTTCAATATTTTTTATTTTTTGGTCTCCAAAAAGTTTTTTAAAAATTACTGTGATCTAGTTTTACATTCATTTACCAGTCTTTGAAAACAAAGTTGGAATGAAATTCTTTTCTGTTTTTTTTCTATATAGAAATAGATTTTTTATTGCATTTTTTGTTTTGGAGTCGCATTAAAATAATATTTAATTATACTTTCTTAATAATTAATATCTCCTCTTTTATATTTCCATGTGGGCAGTTTACATTAGAATGACAGTAATTATTTATTCATTTGTGTAATCTCAAGACATGTATACTAATGAAATTTTCTACTAATGGTTTGTGTTTCTCTACATATAAATAATATATATTGTTAAAAATAAATTTCAAATTTCATCTGCCTGCGCTTTTAGATGTATGTATAATAACTTAGCTTATACCATTACAATCTGTTATAATTAGATTAGCTTTTATATGCAAGCAAAACAACTTCATATATAAATTGTCTATAAATAAGTTCTGGTTAACAGATATACAAGGTAATTTCTGAAGGCCTCAATTCAAATTCGGCTTCTATAATCTGCAAATTTTATTTACAGAAAGTAATGTCTACTCCATGCATACTTTCCTGGGATATCACATTTACTCAGTATGGAGACAGCTAGCATCTACTCTTATTCTTGAAATTTTTTATTGTTTAATTATACAGACTCACAACATTTTATAGTTATACTAAGAAATACGATTTATTAATTAATAAAAACAAGATTTATAACTGTATTACAATTGTTGTACGTTATTTAACATACACAAAATAAAATTAGGTTTGAAAGTAATTTCTTAAATAAAACTTTTCATGAATCTCTTATGAATATAAATATATTATTTAAAGATCTTTGTCTAGGTAAACTTTTTTTTTCATTACATAGTTTTTGTCAAAAACAAAATAAATACAATTGTATCAGATACTTTATAGAAATATATTTTTCAAAGTAAAACAAATATTATCACTCAATTAACCCCCATGCAATGTGATGCACTCCTATATTGAAGTTAAGAATCTCTCAGTCACTATTCTCAGAGAAATCTGTTAGCCACCTTACCATTTCTTTCCATTCCCCACCTTAAATCTTTCCCATATTTTTCTTTATCCTGATCCACCCCATTTCCACAGCATCATCTTTGTCCACTCTATGGCTTTTATATCTAGATCCCCTTATCTTTTTTTAAACTGAGTATAAAAACCCAAGAACCACTTTCTGTGGAATCATTTTGTTTATACTTATTCTCCCACAACTGCATTATTTATACCTTTTCTTCTTGTAAGCATTTGCATTCAATTATCAGAAGCCTAATATTTTCCATACCTTCCTTACATAACTTGCAGACCAAATCATCCATATTTCTCTGTTTATATGTATATTTCCTTGTTGCTAACAATCCCGTTCAAGCCTTAAACAGCAAACTACTTTCCTTGTTATTATCATAAATTAACTCACACTCAATATTTTGCTTACTTCTATATATATTTAAAGTCTTTTTACTCTCAATACTAGTTTTCCATCTCCCCAACTCTCTATTTTTCTATCCCATTCTTTGCCACTATAACATTCAACAATCCTCTAACATAATCATCCCACACATTTTAACATATTCTATTCTTTCATCTTGTGACAGTTTTTGGAAATGCACAATCTTTCTGTTTTTATAAATTCTTTATTTTATAATAAAACTCAATAAATTGAATTTGATTTCTTTTTAATTAAATTTTATAAACAAACAATATCTTAAAAAATCACAGATGAGAAATTAAAAAAAAGAAACTTTATTAAAAAAAAAAAGTATTTTAAAACTAAATTGTCAGTAAAGATTTAAAAATAAAAATATATCTAAGTTTGTACAAAACAAATTAATTAATGTTATTGAAAAAAATGGAAATGATTGTTTTAATTAGTCCAAGTGAACTAGCCCTTGGGCATTTAAATGTATAAGCAATGGTTAGATACGAAAACAATAGAAACTAATGGCCAATGAAAAAATTCATCGGCAAATCGGACCTCAATGGAAGGATCATCATCATTAATGACATAATGTCAATTGGATCTGAAAGTTACATATAAAGAAAAAGTGTGGAAATAAATTAGTAGTGAGTCAAGAAAATTTAAGAGAAGACGGAAATGTATTAAGTTGGAGAGTTGGAGGTGAAGGGATTGAAAGACGCACTTTCAGTTCCTTCAGTGGTTATAAAAAAAAAGAAAAGAAATGAAACATTTTTTCTATACTGAGGACCATAGGATCATCGTGGGATTTAACGTTGGATTCCGAGTGGCACGCAAAAATCGTAAGAACTTTATGAACATTTTAAAAACACTAAGAACGCTAAAATATAAACTTTCCCAGTAATTCATTTATAGAAATAGAATCCTATCTGACCAACTTAATTTACTAATAAGTAATTTTATTTGATGTGTTTCTTTCTTTTTTTTTTTTTTAAAAATCATTTCCATTTTTTTTTTGTTCTTTAAGTTTTTATTATGATTTTTGTTTTTTCAAAGCAAAGCAAAACTCCATACAGTAGTGCCACCTGTGATAAACAGAGTAATCAATGGATGCCAGAAGGCTTGTGCATAAGATCCCTATCTAATGCCTACTCATGTGATGCTTGCTGATTTTTGTTTTTTATTAAATGTTAAACTTAAGTCGGGCATGAATGGCTATATAGATTTGTAAAGTTTTATTAGGGAAGGGTAATTTTAGGTTATTCATTTCGTAGTTGAATTAGGTCAATGGATTGGATATATTGGTGTAATTAGTAGATGTAGTATGAGGTTCACTACAGGCAGAATCACTATATATGCCACACACTTCCATTTTGCCTATGGAAGGAATTATAAGACAGAGACCACAGTTCCTTCCTATGGAGTTTTTTTTATTGCTCTTCTCGTCAGATAGACGTAGTATTCCTATCTGGATGAGAGTCAATTTCTTTTCTTAACCTATATTTGTGCTGTCGTATTCATATTACATTGAATACATCAATATATCAGATGGATTGACATTGGTTTAACTGCAAACTTTTGGCCTAAGGTTAAATAGGGATAATATTTTCTTTTCAAATGCAATCTATGTAGTCTATTCATGCTCGACATTCTAAATGCATTAAATTTAAGTTGGGTATAGATGCTTGCATGGATTCGTTATCGGTTAATTATGTTTTTGGTTTTCATATTTGATCAAAATATATAGACATTCGGTAAATAATGATACCTTATGGTGAGTATCTAAAATGTATTTATTCGGATGTCTTTTAAGTTATTGGTGTCAATGTGGCATCTTATGATGAATGCCATTGGGTTTCTTATAAATTTCCCTCTGCTATTCCATCAATGACTTTATATTTTGATCATTTATGTTTATTTTGAAATGTTTTAACCATGTAATCTGTGTAACTGATCTATACTCAACATTTTAAAACAAACTTTTATAAATCCATCTGTGCGAACTTATAATATTATAAAAATTAAAATGTAAAATTAAATTCTAAAATCAAGTTAAAATCCAAAGTAAAAGTTATTCTAAAATAATGCTAAATTTTATATATATATGTGCATAAATAAATGTTTGTGTGTTAATTACTGGCAGTGGCTTATTTTATTCCTTTTTAAAAAATATTCTTAGATAAGAATTTATAAAATATAAATCTCTGCTCTACTCCTTGAGCTAGTGACATTGGGCTAACAATTGGAATCAAAATATATAAAAGAAAATAAAAAACATTTTTTTTCTTAACTTGCATATCTGCCTGCTTTATAAATTTTTCTAGGTTCAAATGCCTAGATGGCGCACTTGTAGTGCAGATTATGTTAAGTCACATTCACCCCGATCATTATACAATCAATAGATGCCTAATATTTTCTATACCTTCCTTACACAATTTGCAGACTAAATCATCCATGTTTTTCCATTTACATGTATATTCTTTTATTGCTAAAGAACTCATTTGAGCCTTAAACAATAAGCTACTTTCCTTACTATTATCATAAATTAACTCACACCCGATGTTCCGTTTACTTCTATATATGTTTAAACTCTTTTTAACTGTCCATACTAGTTCTCCATCTCTCCAACTCCCTATTCTTTATTAATGCATCTATTCTTTTATCCCATTCCTTACCACTATAACACTCAACAATCCTCCTAACACAATCATCCCACCTTTTATACAAGTATACTGATATAAATTCTTTATCCAAATCTTCTGCATACCGCATTATCTTCCTTATCTATCTTGTTGTCTGCCCTTTATTCATAACTCAATTAAATACTATTTTGGCTATTCTTTTATTATCCATAAACTGCAACCCACCAAACATTTTTATTTTACTTTTTGCATCTCTCATATAAAAACTTGACCATCCCATTTTTCCTTGAATTGCCTCCCTTGCTGTCCATACTTCTGCATCTAATGCATGTCTTTCTACTTTCCTTTGTACTTTTTCTAAGTAATCTAATACCCTTTTACTAACACATAATGCATCATTACCATATGTCAACCCTGCTACTACAACTCCCTTCCATGCAATTATAGCTACATCATATTTATTATATGAAAACTGTTAATTTCTTTACTAAGCACTTTCTTTTATTTGCTTCATTTACCAATTTTTTCTCCCATTCAACCAAGCAATTTCCCTGATTACTTAAGATGATTCCCAAATAACTATATCTATCCACCACATGTAACTTTATATCCCCCAATAACAATTCTACATCTTCTTTTTCCTTATTATTAATCATCATTATATTTGATTTTCTTCACTAAATTTAATCCCCATCTCTTTATCAATCCTTGCGCATGTCCTCAGCATAACTTCCATATCTTCTCTTCTTTCTGCACACAAAAAATATCATTCACAACCCCCCCTCCTGGCAAAATATATACTCTTTTGCCACCCATTAATGGTATCTCTATCCCTCTTCCTAGTCTTTCTATTGCTTTCTCCATTTCATTCAAATATAATAAAAACGAAATAGGTGACATAGGGCATCCCCTAATTAGTAAGTATAGTAATTATTTTCATATAATTTCTTAATAATATTTACTAAAGCTTCATCCATTTCCAAATTTGCTAACTTTACCCATAATCTATTTCTATTTGTTGATGTAATGCACTGTAGCTTCTCCTTAAATGCATTTAAGAATCTCTCAACAATTATGCCCAGAGAAACCTGTTAGCCACTTTATTTTCCATTCCCAATCTAAGTTTTCCCATATTCTGCTCCATCCCATTTCCACAACATCATCTTTGTCAACTCTATGGCCTTTATATCTAAATCCCCCTTATCTTTTCCCAAACCCAGCATAAAAACCAACAATCCACTTTCTGTATAATCTCTTTTTTCATATTTATTATTCCATAACTTTATTATATGTGCCCTTTCTGTTTTCAAGCATTTACATTCAATTAACAGATGCCTAATATTTTATATTCCTTCCTTACATAATTTACAGACTAAATCACCCATATTTTCCACTTACATGTATATTCTCTTGTTGATAAATATCCTGTTTGACCCTTAAACAATAAACTACTTTCCTTACTATTATCATATATTAACTTGCACCTAATATTCTGTTTATTTCTAAATATATTTAAAATTCTTTTTACTCTCCATACTAGTTCTCCATCTCTCTAACTCCCTATTCTTTATTAATAAATCTATTATTTTATCACCTTCCTTACTACTATAACACTTAGCAATCCTCCTAACACAATCATCCCATATTTTGTACAAATATACTGATATAAACTCTTTATCCAAATCTTTTGCATACCACATTACCTTTCTCACCCATCTTGTTACCTGCCATTTACTCATAACCCAAGTAAATACTATTTTGGCTATTCTTTTATTATCCATAAACTGCAATCTACCAAACATTTTCATTTTACTTTTTGCATCTCTCATAAGAAAACTTGACCATCCCATTTCTCCTTGAATTGCCTCCCTTGCTGTCCATACATCTGCATACAATGCATGTCTTCCTACTTCTCTTTGAACTTTTTCTAATTAATTTAATACCTCTTTACTAACACATAATGCATCATTACCATATGTTAACTCTGCTACTGCAATTCCCTTTCCATATAATTCTGGCTACATCATATTTATTATATGAAAACCCTGTTAATTTCTTTATCAATCCCTTTCTTTTCTTTGCTTCATTTATCAATTTTTTCTCCCATTCAACCAAATAATTTTTCTGATTACTTAAAATAATTCCCAAATAACTATATTTATTCACCATCCTTGACTTAATATCTCCCAATAAAAATTCTACATCTTCTCTTTCCCCAATATTAACCATCATTATCTTTGATTTTTTTCACTAAATTTAAACCCCATCTTTTTACCCACCCTTGCACTTGTCCTCAGCATAACTTCCATATCTTCTCTTCTTTCTGCACACAAAAATATATCATCCACAAAAAAAAGACCTGACAAAATATATACTCCCTTACTACCTATTAACTGTACCTCTATCCCTCTTTCTAATCTTTGTATTGCTCTTTTCATTTCACTCAAATATAACACAAACAAAATAGGTGACATAGGGCATCCTTGCCTTAGTCCCACTCCATTTTTAACTTTAACAGATTCTATATTTCATAATTGATATATATATATATATATATATATATATATATATATATTGTAACAGTCAGAATCGTCTATCTTGCTAACACATTGCAGAATTCAAACCCCAAACATGAAACTGAACATTCTAGGAGGGGTTGCCTTCTAGATATACTAAGTTCGAATCTAAAGTCCAAATTTCACAGTGCCACCTACGTGATAACGTGTCTGATGCTACTACTAGTATAACCTTTTACCGGTGTCTGGTGGTCAGGGAGAAACAAAGAGACTATACGCTAAGATAAGTTTGGGTTGCTAATTAATGTCTATGGATGTACAAAAGAAATGTAGAAAATAGATATATAGACCAAGACAGTGATAGGATTCAATAAAATAAAAGATCAAAATTAGTTTTAAATGATTTCAAAGATTTATTTATATAGAAATATATATATAACACCACTGTCTGCTTATATGAGACAGGGACGCTTATTAAATAAATGTTAGCATTACATTCCAAAATTAAAAAGGTTTTAAAGAAAATATATTCTATCCCTCAGGCTAATATAATATTACGATAATGTGCTTAAAGAGATGGGAACATGTGCAAGGTGCTTTGAGTAATTATAAAAGTTTAATAAAATATTTGATATTACAGGTTATATAATATTTATTGATTTCGAGAATAGCATGGACAAAAGCTTACTAAGCAATAAAGTGGGGATGTGATCAAGGCATTTATTTTGTAATAATAATTAAAGTTACATTGGGAGGTCGATATTGCTAATAATGAATTTATTAAAGGATGGATGTTGTGATACATTTAAATTATGGATGCTTTGTAAAAATAAATATATAAATAAAACAATGGTGAATATTTGAAGTGACTATGGAGAGCATCTCGCCACTGACCTGTAGAAATGTGTTGCCACGGACAGCCGAAATTTAGCGACTGGGTGACGACTGTGTCTAATTCCCAGGTGTGACATTTGAGTACACACTCTGCCTGGGAACCACAGGAAGTGAAAAGGGAATGGACTTGGCTGTTTAAAATCCTTGGAAAGTGAAACAAAGCGGTCTCAACAACCAATTCATTTACCAGCAATACTAGACTAATGTATATAAAACATACAAAATGGGTTTACTTGGATTGAGAGAAATGCCCACTCAAATTCCCAGAAATTCATTTAAAAGGGTCCCCACATTCTCGACATCAATGACAAACTTTGAAATTAAAGTAGAATACAGTATTTTAAAATAGGAAAATGCATGCTTGCGGATTGAAAAGAAAGTATAGATTTATTAACGCAATCATGCATTTGGGACACATTTAATCAGTGACCTCGCGCATACTCTCATAGTAGGTTAAAATCAATAAAATGTAGATTTTAAACTATTTGATTATTACATATATTAAAGATTATTAGAATAGCCCTTGAACTAGTGATTCATGAGATAATAAAATTGGGAATTATTTATAAATTCAAATATGCCTTAATATCGGCATCTTACTTTCAACAAAATGGAATAATTCACTCCATCAAAGATTATTCTGACACATTATCATAATAAAATAAAAGAAAGATTAATAAATAGAAAATATTAACCCAAGGATAAAGAGCAAAACTGTTGATTATATTAGAACACGTTAAAAGAATACATAATGAAGTTATGTGAAATAAAAGAAAAACAATTTAAAATAGCTATAACATGTTAGTTAGGAATCACAAGAGCTCTTGGGTTAATTTGGGGTTACCTCTGGAGAAGCATTTGCAGGTAGATTGATGGTTAGCAGGTTTTATACAATTCAGCAGCAAAATCTGGAATTGTTCATATTTTTGGCAGCAGCAGCAGTTCCAGGGTTTCTTATGTGATAACTTCCAATGGTCTAGAGCAGCAGCCAGCCATTCCTGAGAGGAGAATAGCCTTCTTGCTGGCTCTACTCAGTCATGTCACAGTTAGCAATAGGTGTGGTAAACATGGTCAATTAATTTGGAGATGAAAACTCGGCTTCAAATTTAAGTTCGCAGGCACATAGCTAAAAATCTCAGGAAAATATATTTTGAAGAATATTTTACTAGAATATTTTTACTAGACACATTTCATTAGCAAATCACTAGAATGGAGAACAAAAGAAAACCCTTCTTTTTATAGTGGAATTAAACAATAGAACTGCCCTGGAATGTTACAAAAATATATCGGACTTTGCTTACTTATCAGCTGTAATTAAACCTATCTGAATGTCTAAAGGAATTCAACAAAATTTTAATTAATTTCTATTGTTAATTTCCTTGTCGACATTCAAATTACAAACTTGATTTAATTAAAATACTTTTACTAATTAAAAGAAAACCTTAAGTGGACATCTGCTGTATTTTTAGATAATAATTAAAACTATTGTTCCTATCAACCCTCATTTATTTTAACAGAAATATATGGCATGACTTTTATTAAATTCAAAAGAAAATTATTTTACTTTTTAAATTGCAATATTTGAATATATCTACTAAACGAATATGAATTTTATTTTAAATTAAAGAGTTATTACGACTGTAATATATTTTTGTAAAAAAAATTCAAACAAAACAATTTTAACTAACGATTTATAATTTTATCATAAGTTTTGAAATACATATCACAGTGTGTGTGTGCAATTATGACTTATATAAACTACTTTTAAATAAATCTAAATTATGTGAACATATACATAATCCATAATATTTTATTTATTTGGGAATGAGTTATACTTATATATAACATGATCGGTGTACTTGTGGTTTAAAATTGGGCAGGATTCTCGGTAAATAAGGGCATTGCAGACACACTACGATAGATTGGGGTTCAAACTAAGATATGAGGGTAAAAAATAGGTGAGAAAAGATGAAATGAAGATCTGAAAAGCAGACCTATCATTATTTTCATATAATTTCTTAATAATATCCACTAAAGCTTCATCCATTCCCAAATTTGCTAAACTTATCCATAATCTATTTGTATTTACTCTATCATATGCCTTATCTCTATATATAAAACTCATATATAACTGTTTAACTGAATTTTACTCATATCCATAAATTGTGTTGATGTGATGTGATGTATTGTAGCTTCTCCTTAAACAAAGTCAAGAATATCTCAGCAATTGTGCCCAGATAAACCTGTTAGCCAGTTTATTTTCCATTCCTCACTCTAAATTTTCCCATAATCTGTTTTATCTTATTTCCACAAAATAATCTTTGTTAACTCTATAACTATTATATCTAAATCCTCCTTATCTTTTCCCAAACCCAGCATAAAAACCAGTAATTCACTTTCTGTATAATCACTTTTTTCATATTTATTCTTCCATAACTTCATTATATGGACTCTTTCTGTTTTCAAGCATTTACATTCAATTAACAAATGCCTAATATGTTCTATTCCTTCCTTACATAATTTACAAAATAAATCGCCCATATTTTTCCATTTATATGTATGTTCTCTTGTAGGTAAAGATCCCATTCGAGCCTTAAACAATAAACTACTTTCCTTACTATTATCATATATTAACTCACACCTAATATTCTGGTTATTTCTATATATATATATTTAAACTCTTTTTACTCTCCATACTATTTCTCCATCTCTCTAACTCCCTATTTTTTTATTAATAAATCTATTCTTTTATCCCATTCCTTACTACTATAACACTCAATAATCCTCTTAACACAACCATCCCACCTTTTTGTTAGCCACAGTCTGTAAGGTGCTGACCTCTTCAGATATTTTTTCCAACTTTAACAGTAAAAAAAACATTATATTAAAATCTATTTAAAATATATCAAATTATGAAGTGCAAGCAGATAACATTGTAATAACATGAAAGCTAACACCTTCAAAAGATACACTTTAAACATGCTTATGTGACAGCCAATCAGATATAATAATAACTGCACATGGAACTCCCAATTCTAAAACACAAGTCAGAACTATAAGAAAAAGATGGGACCCACCTTCTTCTATGCCTAAATTTATATATAAATAAGCCAGACTCAAGCATTTTGAATTAAGAGTGTGAAGCTTAAAATACTTTCACATTTATTTCATTAAATATTATATATAAATAAACAACATGAAATCTTTCAATTTACTATGAAGAAATTTTCAAATTTAATGAAATGATAGTAACAAATGTATAAAAAAAACTGTTAATCAATACTATGATCTAAAGTTGTTTACTTTACAACTTTCATTTTTTTTAAAGATAACATTTAGCTGTTGTTCTAATCTGTGCTAGGAGCTTCACTATGCCTTGTAATGCTATTTAATCTAATTCTTTTTCTGAATCTTGTAACTCTTTCATAGGATTAGTATTTGTACTAGAAGACATAGCAAAATATTTTTTAAACAAATGTTTAATCTTTTACCAAATGATTGTCTTATTGATGGTATCACCTAGCATTTACTTTTGGTTAATTCATATTGGCAAAGGAGTTTCTACTAGTTCTATAATATTATAATTTAAATTGCTGAAATTGAAATTCTTTTTATTATCTGTATACTTTGTTTTGTCATTTTTAAAAAATGGGTAGCTATTGATTTAATTATATATCAAAATAACAATTTACATTCCAACCATTTTTCAACTTTATCTTTTAGAAATGAGTTTTTTTCACTCCAATGATGATAATTTTTTTGATATTTTCTTGCTCGGATTAAAATTAATATTTATAGCATACAAAAAGAATTTTAAAAAACTAGTAAAGTTAAACAGATTGCAGAAGAAAAGCTAAATGCAAATAAGTTTGTAAACAACAATGATGTCTGACACTTTACTCAAATATGAAATGCTATGAAAAATCTTACACATACTGCTACAATAATCAATAGCACTTGTTATAACATATTTTATTTCTGCCAATAATATTTGTCAATTTAGCAATTTCATATTTAGCATTAAGACTTCCATGATTTTACTGGACTTCTGTTTTGAATTTTTTTTGACATCAACATTAGCAAATTTCTGTTCAGTTTGTGGAATTTTTGCATAAATTATTACTGTATATGCATTTAGGAGCATATTTTTTAATAAAAAATAAAAACAAATATTTTTACTACTAAAGATAAAAAAGATAAGCAAATTAAATTGAAAATTAGTATTTAGATATTCATCATTTTTATTGGATTTTTGTTTTGATTATTTTTTTTATAGATATCAATAATGTAAGATTTCAAATTCAATTTTTATGATTCATATCTAAAATTATTATAATATACAAACATAAGAAATGATTTGCAAACAAAATATATACAATATTTTTGCTTATTAAAGATAGAAATAGTTATTCAAATGAAATTGATAACTAAGTTTTACATAGCAAAGATGCTACCATTCTAATGTTCATTGTAAATATTTGCATTTACTCTATAAATTATAATTTAAGACAGTAATTAAAAATAAATTAAAAAAAATTTTTAGGCAAAAAAAATAAATTAATAAATAAAATAATTAATTGAAGCTGGTAAGATTGAGATAACTTCAGAAAACAAGATGAAACAACAATTAAAAAAGATTAATCTATAAGCCTACAAGAGCGATCAATGACAGAAGCAAAAAGAAATATATAGAAAAAATTTGAGTCTGTTTCAATACTCAGTGACACTCAGTTGAATGTAACAAGTGAGAATCTAGAACTCTAAAAGGCTATTCTCATCTAAAATATGATTTTTATAAGCCTTTACTATACATAACTTGTAAGTGATTTATTCTATATCTAATAATGTGTTATAATTTAACTATTTGTGTTAAATTTATATATACAACTATTATTAATGTGTATTAGGATTGTTTCAAATATTCATATTGTCCTACTTAGCTCAAGTGGTCTTCTATATTATTCTATGCTTTTAGGGGCAATCTTTGCTAATCTTTTCAAGTGAAAATCTAAAACAAAAACATATACACACAAAACTACCACACAGTTCAAAGACAATTTCCATTTAATATTAAAAGTCATCATAAAATTAAAGAATTGCATTTTATTTGAGAGGCTAGATATAGCAAAAGGTAAATATCTAAAAGAAACTCTATTATAAAACAGATTTATCAATGACAGATTGTCTTAGCTACTGTTATTTGAAATAATCTGCATTAATTTTTATACATTATTTTATGAAATGACAGACTAAATACTAGTATATTGTTTAATTGGTTTAGAAAAAAGAATATAAAAATGCATATTAGATCATATTACTTAGAATGAAATTAGTAGTATATAACAAAATAGATATAGACAGTTATTTAACTATGAAATTCTAAGTAATATCCATCATTTTATTTATTTAATTTACTGTAACCCCATATATCATTTAACATTGGAGCAACAAAGAGAAGAAAAATTAGAACTACATTAACAAAAACCGATTACAATCACTTAAGATGAAAAAATATAAATTCTACGTCAAAGAAAAGAAGAAGATTTATTTTATATTTGAATAAAAATTATAAAAATAAATTTTTTTATGTAACATATTTGGATTATATGATTTTTTTTTATTGAATCAATTCAATAAAATAATATTTTAGATCATTATTTTATTTATGCAATCAGATTACTTGCATGAAATTAACATACATATATATATATATGTACTGTCAAAAATCAATAAGAGTTTATAATAACGAACCAATTGCTTATTACTCAATATAAGCAATCAGCAAGAAAATCACATGCATAGGCGCACAGACAAAAATCAGCAAGAATTTATAACACACCCATTTAATTTAGTTTTTTTTTTTAGAGTTAGATGTTGATCATATTTGATATCCTATAAATGTGTATGTTATTTAAATTCAAATAAAGTAAAAGAGAATTCAAGTTATTTAAAATAAAATTAGAATGTGTAGTAAAAGGAGAAATATATATAAAAAATTGAAAGTAAATTCTGACAGTTCAAATTGATCTTGTTAAAATTAATTAAAATTGTTCCGTGCATTTTTAAATTATCATATTACCTATCTTTTAATTTGATTTCATACATTAAAATTATTTTTAATTTTACCATATACTAATCATCATTTATATTTAATAAAATATGATTAATTGTTAGCTCTTCATTAATTTTTATTAAATATTATATATTTAAATTACATCGAAGTCTTTTCTTCTGATTGGGCTGCATTACTGGAATATGTGCTATCAATAAAAAATAGTTAGCTTTCAGTGTGACCCATCATTTGATAAATAAGAAGTCTTATGATAACTCAAATACTATCATTACCATACGAATAGGATACTTATCTTTTGAGTAGTCATCATCATCATCACCATCAACCATTATCAATCCACTGCAGGATGAAGGGCTCTCCAAGTTCAATCCATCTTTTCCTATCTTTAACTTCTTTTATCCACATCACCCCTGCACACTTTCTTATTTCATCCATCCATCTCACATGTGGTCTCTTTCTGGGTCTTTTACAATCTCTTGGAATCCAGTTTAAAATTTCAATTGTCCATCTGTTATCATCTCTTCTAACAATATGTCCAGCCCAACTCCACTTCAGTCTTTTAATTTTTTCAATGAGGTCAATAACACCTGTTTGTTCTCTTACCCATACATTGCGTTTTCGATCTCTTCTTGTTACTCCCAACATGTATCTCTCCATACTTCTTTGAGTGGTCTGAAGTTAGTATTATTGTATATATCTAGAGCACAAGCCATCACACATACCACTCTCTTGAAGACACTTTGATATATATGTACTCACTTCATCTTTGCATTTGTTTACAATTTAGATTATTTATTAATGAATTATAACTTTTCAGAGTAAGAAAGTATTGACAGAAATAAATTAATAAAAGTTAACTTTATTGACTCCATTTATTTTTAAAGTAATTAACAAATTCGTATTTATATTTTGGACTAATTCAATCATCTAATATGAATATTGTAAATATTAATTCTTATTAAGCGCAATGTCAGCGTGTAATACTTAAATAAGACTATAACCCTAGTACATGCGCTTTGAGTGCTTAATTTATTACAAGAGAGACCTCTACTAATACCGAATATTGAAAGTCTTTAGAAAAATTTAATTTTATTTAAATATTCCAGATACATTCAACTGTTTGTAATAGCATACATGTTATGTGCTATTACAAACAGTTGAATGTATCTGAATGTATCTGGAATATTTAAATAAAATTAAATTTTTCTAAAGACTTTCAATATTCATATTAGATGACTGAAATAGTCCAATATATAAATACAACTAAAACACCAACATTACAAACCTTCAGAAAAACATTAACAAATTTATTTAGAAAAAAATTATCAACTTGGGAAAAATTTGTGCTAGCATACATACGTGATTTTTTTTTACCTCAGATATTTTGATTTAACCAGCACTAAACTTCATTTAGATAATCTTAATTAATATCCTTGGATTTTTTTTGTCATATAAAGATTTACTGAGAAGTTGCTTTGTGATTTAGAAAAATGTTATTAATTTTTTTAAAAGAAGAAAATAATAATAATAGTTTAGTTCAGAATGTTGGTTCAGCAGTAAACCATCTCTTACATTTTATCATTGGCAAATTATATTGACAACAGTATTTGAATTTATTTCTTGCTGCTGATGTTTAGTTTAATAAAATATTTTTTGGGTTGATGTTGTTATTATTATTATTTTTTAAGTGTCATAGCATTGGCTGGGATGCGAACCCGCAACCCGGGCAACTGCCTGCAAGTGCAAGGCAGTCGCGCTGACCTCTCGACCACCAATGCAAGACTAGGTTGATGTTGTTATTGAAGTAGAGTTTCAAAAAAGGAAGTGACTGTCAATTACATAAACACCAGTGAAAGACTAGCTTTTCAACATTTTACTTGGGCATTTTATGATTATTTTTTTCCTTTAATATTCATATGGTCAATATTTCTTTACAAAGAATGTTATCTTCTTTCTTAGAATCACAAAACAACCTCAGTTAATATCAAATAACTAATCAAATTAATTCTCTCTATCCCTCTTTCTGACTCACAAAATAAATTTATATAAAGTTTGTTTACTAAAACGGAATCTCTTTTTTAAATTCTGGAATTAGTCTTATATAAATAGTATTAAAAAAAAACAACATAAATTTTATTTTTATTTTTTTCTAATTAACTTTTAGTTAATTCCTTCAATTATTATATATGTTTTTGAAACACAATACCTTTCAGTCTCAAAATAATTATGTTATTTTGATATAAGATAAAAATGCAAGAAAAAATATATTGAAATAGAATAAAAAATAACAAAAATATTAGACAAGATCAAAATTTATAAAAAAAAATTCAACACATCCATGATTTCTCAAGCAAAAACTATAAACAAAACAAATACATAAATAAAACTATTCACAATTCAAAGACAACTTTCATTTACATCTAACATTAAAAATAAGTTCTCATAAGATGATAGTCTCAACCCAAAATAATTAATCAAAAGAGCCACTTTGACCTTTTTAATGATTTCATTAAATTTATAAAAGACAACCTTTGTATTATCAATCTGTATATTTCATGATAATATAAAGGTAGACTAAAGTACCTATGTTCCACTCTACTTTAATGAATTTTAATCATTTATTAAAAACTTAATTTAGTTTCGTATATATATATATGTAATAAATAAAGTTTGATATCTGTATTCGTTTCACAATATATGCAATATACAAATCATTATATATATCAAAATACAGTACAATTTATATAAATTATATTCTTTTAGAAGTACTTTCGACTATTCACTTTGTAGTCTTTATCAACTATATAACATTGAATAATCAAAATGAGACAACCCTTAACAATACCCATAGTTCAATTCAGATTTCCCACAATTCTGTTATCTTAACATTTGATGACTGGCGATTCATTAACATTTGACGATTTCTTGAAATCAACATAGCCTCTTTTATTTTACGTTTATTATGACAACGTTCAATTTGAATAATTTTCATATTTTTATAATCAAATTTAAATCCATATTGACAAGATTTATTATGATCAAATATAACAGATGATGAAGGTTTATTTACATCTGTTCCATATTGATTCTCTTTTTGAATTCTATTATATAAAAGCATATGTTCTTTTATTCTCTTCTCAAATGTACACTTAGATTCACCAATGTATTGTACGCTGCATCCACATATCAAATCTATATATATATAGAATTTTGATTAAACTTTGAATTTTGAATTTTAGAATTATTAAGCAATCTATTTATGTTATTTGTAGAGAAAAAAGCAATATGACACAAACCATTATAAATTTTCCTAATAAACTTGACCTGCTCATCTGATATAAATGGCATTGAAATCCATTTCATTTTGATATTTTTATTTTTAATTTTATTATAGTGTTGATTTCTTTTAAAGCCTTTAATAATATTAGCAATTGCATTTTTATAATAACCAATTTTCAACAAGTCATTAACAAATAAATGTACATTTTAAATTTTATCACTAGAATATTTGCATAATTTTTCATTTCGAAATAAGAATGATTTCAATCCAGACAGCTTATGACACATAGGTACATGTGATTCATATGGAATAAAATCTCTAGTTTCAATTGGTTTAAATAAACCTTCATCATCTGTTATATTTGATCATAATAAATCTTGTCAATATGGATTTAAATTTGATTATAAAAATATGAAAATTATTCAAATTGAACGTTGTCATAATAAACGTAAAATAAACGAGGCTATGTTGATTTCAAGAAATCGTCAAATGTTAATGAATCGCCAGTCATCAAATGTTAAGATAACAGAATTGTGGGAAATCTGAATTGAACTATGGGTATTGTTAAGGGTTGTCTCGTTTTGATTATTCAACGTTATATAGTTGATAAAGACTACAAAGTGTATAGTCAAAAGTACTTCTAAAAGAATATAATTTATATAAATTGTACTGTATTTTGATATATATATATATATATCTTAAACAGTTACATGCTTTTACTATCTACCAACTTTTTAGAATAATTTAATAATGAGTTTAAAATGAGACTCTTTTACCAAAAAATTATTATATTTCTCCCCCTCTCCAATAAATGACTATTGTATTTTTATTAATCAATCAATAAAATGACAATTTATAAAACACCTTTTTTTTTATCATTACTATCAATTACATTTTTAAGATCCAATATTGTAATTATTCTTACTAAATAAATTACTTTTAACAACTTTATGAAAATAACCAGTATGAATATAATCATTATTAAATTTTCTTTGAATTAAGTGCTCTTCTCAATTTTAAATTTAATATCAGAATCAAAGTCATTCAATCCAATAAAAAATCCTTCTATTCATTTTTATCAATAATAATAAAATAATTATTATATTTCACAAATAACTTTTAAAAAATTACAATTTTCACTAATCACATTGATCTCTAAAATATTAACACAAATAGATAACATTATTAAAGAAATAATATATCTAATATTAAATTTTAATGATAACCCATCTTTTTTAATTTTATAAACCTTATTACTATACTTAAAATATCACATGATCACTATTCCCTATGCTTACACAAAGTAGAAATTAGTCTGGGGATATTTGATGAGTAGGCAGTAGATTTGCATTCATTGATTACTCTGGCTTGCACTGAGTGGTACTACTGTAGAGAGAGTTTTGTCTCTGTTTTATACTTAAAATACAACAAATCCTCTAATAATAAAAACAATTTAAGAATAAGATTAATTTTAGCAGCAGAAAAACATTCTTTTTAAAATCATAAATAAGTAAATTAATATTTCTTACTCTAGTAACAAATTGATGTGTATTTTCAACATAATGGTTACCCAAAGTATACAGTTGTCATTAATACTTAAACCAGTATTAACTAAAATCTTCAAAAATAAAAAAGATAATCACTAACATCATAGTTGGTGATTATTCTGTATCTTCTCTTTTTGAGAATTTTAATATTTTTTTGTGTGAAGATTTTAATAGAATTAATAGTTTTAATATTAATAAAGACTGTGTATTTGGTTATCTTGATATTGAAAATAAAGTATTGATTTGCTGATAGATTAAAAATATTGACGTATTTATTTCTGATTTATAAAAGGAAGAATATTTTTCTGTTGCTAAAATTAATTTAATTAATAATTTGCCTTTATTATTAAAGGAAAGATTGGATTATTAGATATATTATTTCTCAAATTAATGCACACAGTTTGCATAATTTTTTAGACAGTAATATGATTAGTCAACTTTTTTTTTTTAAAAAAAATTATTTATTAGATACATAGTTGACTCTTTGCTTGTTATTAATGAAAAATAAATTGGAGAACTTTTTTTATTGGAGCTTATAGTTGAGAAAAATACTTTGGATTTTAACAAATTAAATTTTTTAGATGTAATAGTTATTAGAGAAAAAATATTTTATTATTTTATTAAAGATAAAAATTTAGAATTATGACTAAGTTTTACAGTCATCAGCTATTTGGTCATAAGAAGGTTGCAATAATGAATTTTATATAAATCATAGCCTTATAAATATACTGGCTTAGTGATTTGATACTTTTTTTTATACATTAACATGTATGAATAACTCTTCATAGATGCTAATATAAATTTAAATGTCATATATATGAAAATATTACAACATTTCAAAACCTAGTTTACTAACAATGTTGGCAACAAGAAACTTCAGAACCACAACCTTACTTCCTAAATTGACTATGTTTATTTAATCAATATGTTTTAAATTATGTGGCTACTAGTATGTGTTATTAACTTTTTTAATAATGGATTAAAGACATTTATTGTGTATATAATTCAATTTTTTATTATATTGTATTTTTTTTTTTGTATTGTGATTTTATTATTTCAATTTTCCTGCAATTTTTCTATCTAAACTGTATATTTTTATTCTCCATATTTCTCTAAATAATAGCTTATGAAATACCATATAGATGTATATTAAGAATAATAATAAAAAGTCAAAAACAAAATACATAGGTGACAGACCAAACAAGTGTTACTGACATCACTGAAAAAAAAAGAAATCGAAAGTGAATCTGGGATGGACATATTGCTAAAAGAGATGATAGTAGATGGACAGTTGAAATCCTAAACTCAATTCCAAGAGATTACGAAAACCCATGAAAGAGATCATATGTGAGATGCATGGATGAAATAAGGAAGTATTCTGGGATGATAAGAAGAAGAGAGGCTAGAGATAAAAAAAAATTGGATTAAACTTGGAGACACTTTCATCCTGCAGTGTATTGATAATGTTTGAAAATGATGATGATAATGCTTAATATGAGTTTTATTCCATTAAAGTCTTCTGGTATCATGTCCAATTCTTTTTCAAATATATCCAACTTTTGATTGTCAAAAAGCCTAGATATGTAATGCTACCATTTAAGTTAAACTGAGTAGTTTATTCCATGTTTAATGAAACATAAATATGGTATTCATTAAAATTAACAATATAAGCAAAAATATGTATGAAATTTTTTTTCTTTTAACTAACAGCAATTTTGTATGATATATCCTTATAACAACAACAACAATAATAACAAAAACATCAACATTTATTTACAGGCAAAAAGCTCCATACAGTAATGCCATTCAGTGCAAACTAGAGTAATTAATGGATACAAAAAGGTTTGTGCATAAAATCCTTATCTAGTCCCTACTCATTCAATATCCCCAGTGTAGTTTCTAGCTTGTGGCTTTCATCAGTGAGGAGCCTTGGATCTGAGAGCACTGCATTTAGATCTTAGGATCTAATGCAACCCTCCATCAGCCACCTTTTATCTCTATTTAATTACAAAACTATGAGTTTAAAATTGAAAACCATTATCCTATTAGGAAGGATTGGTATTAAGCCACCAAATATCGCATAATCATCATTTCTTATGCTTGCTCATAACTGTTATTAAAACAGGCAAAACTCTCCATACAGTAGTGCCATTCAGTGCAAGCAGAGTAATCAATGGATACCAGAAGGCTTGAGCATAAAATCCCTATCTAGTGCTGAGAAAGCATAAAATGTGGTGATCATATAATGTTTGGTGGTTTAATACCAATCCTGCCTAATAGGATAGTGGTGGCTATGGTTATTAAAAAATCAAAGATACCAAAATATATGGGTACTGAACTGAGTTCAGACCTATATGACTATATAAGCTAATGAGCTTGGATTAAAAATATTATTGTGTTTTCAAATTTTAGACTCATAGTTTTATAGTTAAGTAGAGATCTGGAGGGTTGCATTAGATCTTACAATCTAGGTGCAGTACTCTCAGATCCAAGGCTCCTCACTGATGAAAGCCACAAGCTAGAAACTAGATAATGGATGAGTAAGCACTAGATAGGGATTTTATGCTCAAGCCTTCTGGAATCCATTGATTACTCTGGCTTGCACTGAGTGGCACTACTATATGGAGAGTTTTGCCTGTTTTAATAATAGTTATGAGCAAGCATAAGAAATGGTGATCATGTAACATTTATTTACTTTTTTAAAATTAATATAAGTTTTTGATTTTAGCATCCTCTTTTTTTTGTGGCTTGAAAATATACCTACAATTTTTTTTGGATCAGTATAACATTAATTTTCTAATGAAATCATATTCAGAATTCAATTCTAATTAGAATATTCATGGTTAATACTAAAAGTTTACAAAACGATACATTTATTTCAGAAAATCTATCCACACTAAGCATTTATAAAGTTTACCTTAAATTTTTTTCATCTACAATTCTTATAAAAGTTACATTATTTTAAACCCTTTCTGTTTAATTTAAAGATATAATATTTATATAAATAAGTAAAAAAAACTTATTTCACATCTTCAAGGATATGTTCTCTTCAGGGATTATGCTTGATAATCAGATGGCTAATCTTAATCTTCTTCTAGCTAAATCAGTCTAATCATTTAATTTTCATGATATAACAAATATTCTCAAAACTGCTTAAACCATGAGATATCATTTTACTTTTGATAGCCAAATAAATAACATTCTCAATACATAATAAAATGTAGATTAATGTATATCCATCATTAACTATTTTTTTAATCACAAAGGCAAAACTTCTCCATGCAAGCCAGAGTAATCAATGGATGCAAGAAGGCTTATGAATAAAATCCCTATCTAGTGCCTACTCATCCAATATCCTTAGACTAATAGTTTGTGGCTTTCATCAGTGAGGAGCCTTGAATCTGACAGCACTATACCTAGATCTTAGAATCGAATGCAACACTCCAGCAGCCATCTTTTATTTTTTTAGTTAACTATAAAACTTTGAGTCCAAAATGAAAACACAGTTATATTTTCTATTCAAGCTCATTTGCTTGTATAGTCATATAGATCTGAACTTAATTCAGCATCTATAAATTTTGGTGTCTTTGGTTCTTTAATAACCACAGTCACCATAATCCTATTGAGCATTAGATTCTAAGATCTAGATGCAGTGCTCTCAGATCCAAGGCTCATCACCAATGAAACCACAAACTAGAAACTAGTCTTGGGATATTGGATGAGGTAGTCACTAGATAGGGATTTTATGCTCCCTTTCTGCATCCATTGATTACTCTGGCTTGCATTGAGTGGCATTATTATGTGGAGAGTAATTTGCCTTTATGAAAAATAGCTTGGGTAAGCATAAAGAATGGTGATCGTGCAATGTTTAATACCCTTTTTAAATACATTTTAAAAATAAAATTTGTTGCATATGTGTGTTTAACAGTTACTGATTGTAAAAGACAAATAAATAAGGACATTGTATTTTTCTCCACACCATTTTGAATGCTAAAAGAACAATTAAAATCATATACCCTATATTAATAATTTTTATTTAATGAATAATATTTCTGTAGTGCAATTTTCACTACACCACTCTCGTGCAAGGCAGGGACCGATTTCTACCCGATGACCAAAGACATTCTTTTTCACATGTCTTTGGTCATATGCTGATTTTGTCAGCAATAATATTTTACAAACTATTAACCAATTTTCTGTTTAATATACCGGCATCATAAATTTGGATAAAAAGAGAGAATAAAATCTCTAACTTGCAAATATTTCAAATATTATATAAATTTTTGAAATAATTTTTTATGTTTAACCACAAAACTATTAATGATGAAGCCCAAATATTTTTATTTCTTTAAAAAAAGCTATTTATTTGTTTTTTCTTTTTGAAGTAACGAAACTGATTTTTCACAACAAACAATATACGTAATCACATACAGATATATAATAGAGTTTAATATAAATGATAAAAGTATTTTTGTTTTGTTTTGCTTTTTGATAAAAATGAGCTGAGGATTATTTATTGCAATATTTCAAAATACTGTAGTTTTTTTTTTTTATGTTTTACGTTTATCATTTCTAAATGGCGGGATTAAAAATAAATACTTATCTCAAACAAAGATGATTAATTATCATTATTAATATATATATACATACTGTTAAAGTTAATGTTCGCGTTAAAATATACTTCCTTGTTTACATCACACTTTTTGTGGAGAAAAAAAAGGATTAATATTACTATTTTATTAATTACTTTGACTTTTTAATTACACAAAAATAACGTTCATGTTATGTAAGTTATATTTAAATTTGAATTAAACATCTGCTAATTTTTTTTTAAGTATATAGATATATACACTCAGACATGTATAGAAAAAAGACAGAGAAAGAAAGAATGATTTAAAAAGAAGATAGAGAGAGAAAAAAATAGAATTTCCATTTATAAATTAAAGTTTGAATTAACTGCAAAATTTCAACGATATTAACCCGACATTTCGGCAACTGCGATCATTTTCATAGATAATATACATAAAATGAAACCCGAGATCAATCATTCTCTCCACCTGACATTTTGGCTGTCATGTGGAGCCGCGTAAAACTTCGACATCATTGTATTTGTGTGATGTACCTTTTTATAAATATATGTTTATTTTTACATTAGTTTTTTGCATCGTTTTAAAAATATTGCTTATAATTTTAATATATAGACAAATTACGATTTTTAAGGGATGGAATTCTGCTCTGTATAGGGGCAATATCAACTGTATAGGCATTCATATTTATTTAAAAGTAAACACACAAGTCAAAATGTAAACTTAACAACTACAGTTAATATACTCTCTCTGTATATAATATATTAAAAATGTATTAGTATTTCATTATCTTGCAGACTGGTTGCTTGACACTAATATTTTTGCATATAAAGTTGAAAATCTTCTTTCATAGTCTGTTTGCTGCATTAAATTGTTCATTTTATTGTTCTAATTTCTGCATGTACAGTTCTTCTCTTGAGTACACACTGCTTAGTGCTGCATCACTGCACTGATAAATGTCACCCTTCTACACTCAGTATTGCAATAGTCTATTATCACACTTTATTGCAACAACAGTCATGGCTGGTTCTACAGTTTTAATTTGGCTTTGCTTAATTTGCATAATTTGCCTCATTTGCATACTTTGCCAATTAACATACATTTAGTTTATTCTATATCTTTGCATATCAGTTAATGTTCTGCATATCTAAATTTTCTAGAGTGCATTTATTTAATTTCTGACCAATTTATCCATATATACACACATACTCTTAAACTTTATTTATAATTATATGTAGAAATAGTTTTTAGATAGACATAATATCTCCTCACTACAGAAAAAGTATAAAAGTTTATTCACAAACATAATATTTTAATTTCTGCAGCCTTCTTTGCTCTCTAACTCATCTAAGCAAAGGTACTGGCAATTCTTCTTCAATTTGTTGATTACTTTTTAAGTCTGCAGATATTTCTGGAGAGTTTGAATCTACTTCTTTATTTAGTTCAATTTTGGGCATCTCTTCTTGAGTTTCAGATGATGAATGTTTTTTATCTTCACTATCTTTTAAAACATCACTGTAAGAGAACTCACTTGTCCATTTATTAGATCAAGTGTCTTACTCAGATGGCTTCTTATATAATAAATGTGTCTTCTTTATCATCTGCTAATTTTATTGCATGAAATTGTTTAGACTACTATTTAGAATTCTGATTGCCATTTTTTTGTAATATTTCACTATCCATACTGTATCTTTTATATTAAATTTGATGGTTTCTAAATGTGTCTCCTTGTTATCCTTCTTATTCAAGATCAATACAGAGATATTAATTTTGAGCCAACATTTCCTTAACTTATCCACAGGTGTCTTTCTAATAACTGTATATGGTGTGAAATGCTGACAGAACATGGCAGCAATCAGAACTTCTAGATTATCTGTATACTGCACTTTATTTAGGATATGCTTCATTTGATGTTCAGCCTTTTCAGTTAATCTATTTGGTTTCAGGTGATATGGAGGTAATAATATATGTCGTATCTCCTTATTAGCTAAAATTTTTTCAAAGACCTTAATAAAAATTCTGCATTGTTATCAGAAATAGTAATTATTGATGTTCATTGTAGTACCATTCAGTATTAAGTCTATTTTAAATATAAATCAGTGACTACTAGGAAGAAATATCAGTGAAATGATTCTTTGATATCTATATGTAACCTCTGCCAGGGTTTGATAGCTTGAGGCCATGATTTCAACTCTTTTATATTTAGTCTCACAATTAATTGACAAGCTTAGCATTTCTTTATAGCTTGCACTATGTTACACTTTATATTAGGTCACTATACATAAGATCTAGCTAATTCCTTCATTCTCATTATTCCAGTATGTCCCTCTGTAATAAGTAATACATAATTTCCCCCCTCAATCAGAATCATATAGTCATTGATATATAACCATTAATTCAGGATAGACTCTCATGGATGTTCCAAATTGGCTAAATCACATGCCTTGGTCAAGTTTTAGACCAAGCTTTCTTTATCCATTTCTTAATTATCTGATATCTGGAATCATTCTTTGTCTATTACTATGACTGTACTATTCAATATTTCAGATTTCATAGAATTAATATAGTTAACTTCAGTAATTCATCATTCCAGTACATGCATATATAGAGTTCTGGATAAAGCATCAGCAAGTATAATTTGCTTTCCAGGATTATACAATTATTCAAATTCATATAAAACTAGGATGTTTATCTAATGTAACATTCACACTTTCCAAGCATTCCCAATAGAGGTGTATGCTCTCAATATAGATTTTAAATGTACACTCATCTAGTATTAATGAAGATTCTTTAATGAAAACATAATAGCTAAAGCTTATAATTTCTCTCAGTAGGTATTAATGTTCAGGATATGTATGCAGAAGGACATTCACCACTATAAACTATATGAGAAATTACCACACCAAATTCATATTCTGGTGCATCCTTCTTAATTGTTACTTCTGATCATTACAATAGTGTACTAGAAAGTATTTGATATTAGAAAGTCTTTAACTCTCTTAAAAGTACAGCTTACTTAATTCTCCAATTCCTTCTTTGTTTCTTCTTTAACAATTCATAGAGTAGAGTTGCAATATGAGGTTTGCCTTTCAGGAAATTTTCAAAAAAGTTCAATAGTCCCAAAAAGACTTACAAACCCCTGACATATTTTGGTTTTGGAGCATTTTCTTTGGCTCTAACAATTGTGATAATGGGTCTGAGAAATTTTATTTCTCTGGTATACCATATGCATTTCTTAGCATTAAAATGGGCTTGGAAAAGCATTTCATATATAGTGTCAATATGTTATCCATAAGTTCACTTTCCATCACTGCAGTTATTAGAATTTTATCTAAATATCATATGTCTTTCCATTGGTTTCAACAAACTAAGTACATTTTCTTGGAAAAAATTCAGGGTTATTGTATTCCATAAGATAATTTGTTAAACTTGAACAGTCCCATGTGCATATTGATATCCAAGAGCTCAGCTGCTCTGCTGTGAATGAAATTTGATGAAACACCAACAGCAAGGTTATTTTAGCAAAATAGAAATTCTTTTGTAATAAAACTAAAATCTCTTTGATGCTTGGTATTGGATAAACTTTATTTGTAGTTTTTGTTGACATTTACATGATAGCCACTACATAAATGCACAATTCCACCAGACTTGAGAATTATTATCATGAATTTCACCCAAATCAGAATTTTCTATTAGTGAAATTATACCTTTCTTGGCTAGGTCATTGAGTGTTTCTTCTACTTTAATGGTAATTTTCTTGGTCTACTGATAACAGGCTGAGAATTCTTAATAAACTTGGTATTTATCAGTTGCAACTTCAACTCTACTGGACATGACCTGAACAGCTGTGGAACTTTATTTCAGCTCTTGAATTCTAACTGGACTCTCTTTATAATATTAATTCTTATTCCTATATGTTTAAACCAATTACATCCCAATAGTGAATTAAAATCCCTTGATACAAAATATAGAGTTAAATGTTTGACTCTTCTATTGACTTTTATCTAACACTATTATAATTGCTTTGATGTCAATCTTGTTTTTGATTCACATCTGTTGCAATCAAATCTATTTTTTTAATCCGTATATTATTTTTACATTTTCTTTTAAAGGATACCTGAACAGCTGTGGAACTTTATTTCAGCTCTTGAATTCTAACTGGACTCTCTTTATAATATTAATTCTTATTCCTATATGTTTAAACCAATTACATCCCAATAGTGAATTAAAATCCCTTGATACAAAATATAGAGTTAAATGTTTTACTCTTCTATTGACTTTTATCTAACACTATTATAATTCCTTTGATGTCAATCTTGTTTTTGTTCACATCTGTTGCAATCAAATCTATTTTTTTAATCCGTATATTATTTTTACATTTTCTTTTAAAGGATATCTAATCACTTAATGAGAAAAGTGATATACCTTCACAAATTTTTCCATTCAAAAAATTGCAAGATTCATCCCTTTTTTTAATTTTCTTAATCCTCCCTCAATTTATTACTTGTTTGTAAATCTTCTTTAGTTTTTCCTATTTATTTTTGCAAACTCGAATAGATGACTTTTAAATCCACAATTACCAACATTTTTCATTTTTAAATCTACACATCATTTTAATGTGTCCTTTACTGTCATGCCAAAAATGTGTGTGGGCATCCATTGCAATATTTCATTTATCCATGCCAATGCTTTCTTTATTACTATATTTGGTTTAGTAACCTGCCATATTTTAAAATTATGTAACATTTTTGAGTAAGACTTCATATGCTATTCCTTTTTTGATTGCACTGTTGTGCGTGAGTGCAGAATCACTAAGCAGTATTTATCTGAGCTTATTATCACACATACCCCATATCAATTAGTCTAGTAGCATGTATTCTAACTCAGCTTTAAATTCACATACTTTTATTAATGTATACACTTGTATATTATATTCTAATAAGTTCTCCTGGTGACTGGATTCTGTATCTGAAACATAGACATACTATATGGTTTGATGCAGTTATCTTTAAGATAAGTTTAACTTCTATACTAAATTTTTATACAGAATTATTTCAGGCACTTTTGGATCACAAAAGAAGTTGGCTATCTATACGATGTATTTGCTCACTATCTACATAAGTTTTGTGACATATAATCAGTTATCCACAATATTGTTAATTAACATATATCTTTCAACATGGGCTATATATATATATATATATATATATATATATATATATTACCAATGCAGAAGAATATATATATATATATATATATATCATTCTTCTGCATTGGTAACATCAAATGGAATTAAATAACTATTTTGCATTGCCATGTTGCTTTTCTTTATTGAGTTTTATGAACTGTCAAAATGCACCATCTATTATTTTTTTACAGGTTGTTTTCTTGCACAGGTTGTCAAATGTCAGTTGCCATCATTTTGCTTTATATAGGGGCCCTATTGACATTAGCCAAAGATGTCAATATTTATTTAGAATTAAATACACAAGTAAAAATTTAAATTAATAATTAAAGTTTGTTTACTCTCTCTCTCTCTATATATATATATATATATATTATATATATATATATATATATATATGATTAGTAAATATGTTAGTATTTCATTAGCTTGCTGGCTGGTTATTTAGCACTGATATCCTTGCATATAAAATTAAGAATCTTCTTGTAATCTCTAAATAACTACACTAAATTATACATTTGACTGTTCTAATATCTTCATGCACAGTTATTAAGATTAGTGTACATTGCTTACTCCTGCATTGCTGCACTGAAAATATCACACTTCTATACTCAATATTACAATACTTTATTATCACCCATTATTGTAACAATACATCTATAGTTTTTATTTGGCATCATTTAATTTGCATAATTAGTCCTATTTGCATACTTTTGATTAATTCTACATCTTTGCATACATTTAATGTTTTGCATGGTTAAATTTTCTAGAGTGCATTTAATTTGTAGTCACTTTGTATATGCACACACATATACCCTTAAACTTTATTTATAATTTTATATCACGCACTTTTTAGTCAGATATAAATTCTTTGTTTCATTTATTACTATCTGCTTTTCCGAAAAACCTGTACCTAGCCTAAACAATTAATTCAGTCTTGCATTGAAATATAATTTCGATTAGCACACTTGTTTTTGTTAATTTTTTCAAAAATATAATTTTCTTTGCCTAATACAATTATTTCAAAATAAATTTTTATTAAAGATCAATAACTTGTATTTGTATTTGTAATAACAATATGTATTAATTTTGTTTTATTATAAAATCTTGTTTTTGTTTTTAAAAGAATGTTGATCAAAATATTATTTATGTCATATGTGCAAAAATTAATTTATGCACCTTATCTGTATTATTTTATTCAAACAACGAATTTTTTGTTTAAAAGTCATAAGTGTAAAATAATGCATAACAAACATAACATTGGAATACTATATATATATCACAAGTAAAGACAAGACTACTCCGGTGGAGTAATATTGAAGTATATATTTAATGAATGTGCAAAACGTTAGAAGCCGAATCATGTAGAGGAAAATCGAATAATATTTTTGAAAACAATATTTATTACCGTAATATGATACAAGATTAATTGTAGATATTTCAATAATAACATGTGTTTTGTTTAGAATAGTGATGGTTAAATGTTAAAGAAGAGGTTTCTAAATTGGAATTCAGTCAAAGAGATACCAGTAATATTATTAAAATATGGCAATTAATCATAAATAATATGATAATCATAACAGAGATTGGATTATTTTAGAATATCCATTTTCAATAATTACATTTCTTGAAATATTGTCAATTAATCATGAACTAGTATGCATACCCATGATAGTAACCAGTTTCCTTTCAGGACTAATCATATTTTTAAAGCATTAGCATTAATAACAAATAGCTAACAGACATGATCATAATAACTATCAGGATATTTTCAGATTTACCTATTTTCTGGCCTTTTCTTATACATAGGAGAATAAAAAAAAGCATTTGATATCTGAAAAGAAACATTAAGAACATATAATATACTTTTAACCTAATTTTGTTCTTACAATTATCTTCCAATACATAAGCTTGTGGTTAAGACCTGTAGAGGTCACTACCTTCACATTTTCAACTGCACATGCTTTAGGTTTATTGCCTTAGTAAATATTTCTTACAATTATATAACTTAGTTATATCTAACAATGTTTTACTACCAGCTTAAAAAATTATAATTAATGTATTATAATGAATAAAAAGCAATCATTTTACTGCTTCAGGAATTCATATGAAAATATTTAAATGTAGTTCAAGCTTCAGAAGTGGCAGAAAGCTATGATCCATGGTTTTTGAATTTGAGATGGTACATTCTACTATTACTCTAAATATAAAAGATTGTTTTGAAATGTAAATACTAGTAGTTGTTCTCACAAATATTTGAATAGAATATTTATTTATAAAAAAAAATCTATGTGAAAACTAAATAATAAAAGTATTTTAAGTGTGGGTTGTTTCTTGATATAAATTGTAAATAATCTAAGATATTTGTTTTTTTAGTAATTAAATTTAGGTGTCCATTATCCTTTGTGCATTAAATATCCCTATATATTTATAAATGGATAAACATCAAATGATCATTGAGACTCTTGCTTTATACATGGATAATTTTTTAAAACATCACTTACCAATATATAGAAAACATTATTGGATAATCACTAGTCTTATTAAATAATCACAAACTTCTTGCAACTTTAAGAAAATAATGTTTTTTAATATAATTACAGTTTCGACTGTTCCTCGCAGTCTATTTCAGATCTCAATCTATTTCTCTGCCTTTCCACCATTTTACCAAAGAAGAAGAAGGAAGAAGTATATACAGAATCACTAGTCTAATGAATGAATAATAAAATTATTAATCAAGAAAATGTGTTTTAAAAATTCATAGATAATAATAATTGATTAATGATTGTTTGAAGAATTGTAAAAATATCATTTTATTCATAGCTATATGTTGGACTATTTTCATTATCTCATGAAGTCATTGCATATTTTTTAAAACATTCAAATTTTATATTTTTCTCAATACGTCTAATTAAATACATCTAGATTTATATGAAATACTATATTTCCAAATAGTATTATTGTCCTCTTTTTTTATAGATATTAATAGATTGTCCAATAATAGGAAACATGGAAGTTGATGCAATTACCTTTAAAATTATGATGACTGAATTTAATGTGACAAGTCTAATCAATTAGAATATTTTATCAGTGGCAAAATTAAATAGAAATTTCATATAATTTTTACGATATTTTTTTCCATTTAAGGTGAAGATGGAGTGATTTACAAATATTGAAAATTATTACGCTAAATTGACGTATGAGGTTATTGGTCATTGTTAAGTAAGGTGTTTTTTTCCATTTTAGTATTACATCTCTAACCAATATTTTAATACTTTCTTAATTGAACATATGTTTGTTGGTGCATGCATAATTATTTACCTCAATAATATGGGAAATTAAAAATATTAGGTGAAATATTTCATTCCAATCTTGTTATTTTATTTATCATACTTTGTTTTAAAAGTATTAAACATTGGCACTACTCTTTTCCATCTGCAATATCTTTTAAGATATATTTAAAATTTTTATTCCAGCACACATTTTCCCAAACATTTGCATCATGATACCTGATAATTTGTTTAAATGGCTAGTATGTAAATAGAATCATATTTGTCAATTCTTTTTTTTTTCACAATGACTATTTAATTATTGTGGGATAAACATTTTGTAGAAATCTCCTATCATCATTTAAAAGCTGAGATCAAAAGATAATTTTACAAATTGGATATTAATTTATATGATGAATATATTCTTTTGCTATCACAGATCAAGCTAAAAAATATCATTGTGATTACAAAATAAGTTCGACTCCCAATATCTTCCATACACATCATGTCTGTAGAAAAGAATAAATTATTAGATATATTATTTCCTCATGATTACAGACTAATTTATTTGTTTTACAATCAATAATGCATTGATTTTGGAGTCATTTTATTATTTTATAAATTAATCTAAAAATGATTGGAAACTGAAGCAAATATATTTTGTTCTCCACATTTGCATTCCTATAGTTGACTAATATCATCAAACGGCCCCAAAAATTCCAGAAACTTCCCATCTGAAATTCATTAATGTTTTATTATAAATTCTTTTCAATCAATACATCAATTTTCATGCAAGATTGTATAATATAGAAAAATAGTTTCTTCTCATTCTAATAAATTATATTATTAGAGAGATTTATTAGATTATTTTCCTTTCTTTTTTTGGTTGTTATAAAGAAATATTATCTAACAAATCCTTTTGTTGTGTAGTGGTAAGGTGAGTTATTTTTAAATGCATATTTCCAGTATTTGATATTTTAGATTGTCATGGCTTTATACTGTGTATCTTTTTGGAATGATCCCTGCTTATCATCATATTATTAAGAATAAATTTGTTCATGTGTATTCCTTAAACTAAACTTTTATAATTGCCATTGTTTAATATTTGAAAGCATTGGAATTATTTGAATTTTGCAAGACTAAATCTTTTATTTTGAAATATAATCATTTAAAGACACTTAACAATTCTCTCATCTCTTCAACTGAATTCCTTTTAGCAGTAATTATTACTTATTTTGATAATTTTGGCAAATTAAATATTATTATTTGGATAGTTTGATCTGGGACAAGAAAAAAACTAAATTCTTAATCTGAATACCTGCATTCTGAAAAAACACCAAAATTATATCTCATTTTTTCAAAATTTCAACAGTTAACACTGACAGACTATTTATAGTTTTCAAAAATTGGTGGTTTAACAAATAATAAATTCCCATTAATCTTGGATACTACCATGCAGATAATTGCATAATACCACAACCATTTCTTTATTCATCATGTTCACTATTCAAGTTTTCTACCATATTACAGCTATATGTTTTTATTCCCTAATAAGATGTTTAATCACATATGGTTTTTCAGATCTCATTATGTGATATATTTCACATTTCAGGCATTACCAATATTTATCACTTAGAATATTTTGATCAATTGACAAACTCTATTGATATTCTATTTTCTAGATTTCTCTTTGGGATTATTTAGACCTCTTTTATAATTGGATTATTTATTTTATTATCTAATGCCAATAGTTCCGTTTTCATATCTTTCATATTATTAAATCAAAACCTGGTTTACTTGAGCAATATATATGTCCCTGTTTATTTCAATAATTATATTATGATTTTAAACTCTTTTTATTATCTTTTTGCATCTGAATTTGTTTCTGTAATTCCACCATTACTGTATCAAACCTTTTCTGAAAATTCTTATTCTCTTGAACACTATTGTTGAACTTTTTTAAAATAAGTTTTAAATTCTCCTAATATTTTGAACTTTTTGGACATTTCTATTCTTATTTTGACTTCATGCATTCTCTTTTAATGCATTCTGCATTGATTTATTTTTTCTATCTGCTTAGTGCCTTTTCTTTGATTCATGATCTCTTTCTTAATTTGTTCTTTATTTTTCTAACATTCCTCTTTTAAACTTTCCTTTAGATTTTAAAAATCCACCATTTTATAGCCATTTGTACATGTGACCTAAATAATTCTTGTGATTAGATCCTGAAATTTTTTTTTATTTTTGTAGCATTTTTTTATTTTTGAAGTTTTATTTATTTGATCATCATCATATTAACATAATTTCCCCTATTCTTTCTTTCTTTAGCACAGGAGTAATCAACCTTTTATACCAATCACCCACTTTTGTATCTTTGTTAGTAGTAAAATTTTCTATCAACCCACTCATTGATCAGTAATGGTGATTTATAAAGTAGGTAAGTAACTTTACTTGATAAAATTTATAAAGCAGAGTTACAGCAAGCTAAAGCATATATAGCTCTATGAAATTTTTTTAAAAAGTCAATTAAATTTAAAAAAAAAAAGAAAGTGCTTCATTGTCAAACAAAACCTCCATCGCCCACTATGAAGGCTAGAATGCCCACTAGTGGGTGGTGGATACCAGGTTGACTACCACTGCTATTGCAGAATATCTGCATAGTGCATTTTTAAGTTACTTTAAGTATATCTTTTAAATTTTCCATAGCATGCATATATATATATATATATATTGTGCCCTTGTATCTATGTATATATATATATAGAGGCGATGGGGGAGGAGGGTACAATATATATATATATTAATATTACATATAATTATATATTAATACTATAAAATTAGGATGATTGAGTGTCTCTATCCATATTTTATATATTCTCACATAATATTTAAAGGGTCCCTATCTCCAAAATTAATATTGCACAATATAAGACACTAAAATAGCATAACTATCAAAAATTGTCAAGAGGTTAAAACCATTTTTTTCTTAATAACATAAGCAAATTAGGATTCACAAGATACAAAGTATTATATAAAGATTTTAGTATATGCAGAGAGCTAATATAAAACTTGCCTTTATAAATATTTTTAATAGTTTAATTTAATTGATAAATTAGCAGGCATCAAATTAAAAATTAAATATATATTTATCAAAGCTGTATTTTAATATTCACTTTAACCGTTATACAAAGTAAATTTTAAAATCTGGTCAGGAATTAATTGGTGTGGTGAAACTTTTTATGCAATCTATGAAATTTACAGGTGTTTACAAAAATGTTTGACAGTAAACAACTGTTGAGTACATAATTGTGAAGAAAATAATAAAACTTATATCATTTTAAAAGATTTAATAAATACTGTAATAGAGATAACAGTAAAACCATTTCTAATAATCTGGATGTGAATTTTATAAGCAGTAATTTATGTACATATATATTTTCTTTATAAATTAAAACTAAAAATAAATAATATTTAAATTCTCAATTTTTTTTATTACATTCTTTAATGAATCTAATAGTTTCAATTATTTATAAAGGAAATTATTATAATAATACACTTGATGTGAACTATTAGATTCATTAAAATGTAATAAAAAAAATTGAGAATTTAAATATTATTTATTTTTAATTTTAATTATAAAGAAAAATATATATACATAAATTACAGAATACATCAAGTGGTTTTATATATATTACAGTATTTATTAAATCTTTTTAAAGTATTTCAAATTTTTATTATTTTCTTCACAGTATAGTATAACAGTTGTTTGTCAAACATTTTGCACTGTAAAATTTCATAGATTACATAAAAAGTTTCACCACACCAATTCTGACTTGGAGTACAAAATTTTTAGCTATATGATTAAGGCGAATATTAAAATACAGCTTTGATAAATATAACAATTTTTAATTTGATACTTATACTAATTTATCCAATTAAATGTAATAAAAATATTTATAAAGGCAAGTTTTATATTAGCTCTCTGCATATACTAAAATCTTTATATAATACTTGTATCTTGTAGTCTGAATTTTGCTTGTATGTAGAAAATGTTTAACCTCTGACAATTTTTGATAGTTATGCTATTTTAGTGTCTTATATTGACACAAATAATAGAAACACTCAATCATCTAATTTTATAGTATTAATATATAATTATATGTAATATTAATATATATATATATATATATATATATATATATATATATATATATATATATATATATATATATATATATATATATATATATATATATATATATATATATATAAAGTAACTTAAAACTATGCATGTTCTGCTAAGCGTGGTAATCAACCTGTATCCACCACCCACTGAGCATTCCCAGGTGGGGCGTCTTTGTTTGACAGAGAAATTTCTTTTTTTAGGTATTGACTTTTAAAAATTTCATAAACTTTTAACTGCTGTAACTCTGCTTTATAAATTTATCAAATAAGTGCACTTTATAAATTACCATTACAATGGAGATGAGTGGGTTGATAGAAAATTTTACTACTTAACAAGACTTGTATAAAGGATTGTTACTCCTGTGTAAAGAAAATAGAGAGAGAGTAAAATATTATGATGATCAAATAAATAAAACTCAAAAATAAAATGCTAAATAAAAAACCAGGATCTAATCACAAAATTATTTAGGGTCTACGCTCTATAAAATGGTGGATTTGTCTAAAGAGAAAGTTTAAAGAGGGAATGTTAAGAAAAATAAAAAATTAAATTAGAAAGAGATCATGAATCAAGGCACTAAGCAGGTAGAAAAATAATCAATGCGAATGCATTAAAGAAGGAATACATGAGAAGTCAAAATAAGAATTAGAAATGTCCAAAAAGTTCAAAATATTAGGAGAGTAAAACTTATTTTTAAAAAGTTCGAGGTGTTCAGAATGGAGAAAGGTTTGATACGTATTAGTGGAATTACAGAAACAAATTCCGAATATAAAAAATAATAAAAAGAGTTTAAAATCATAATATAATGTAAATAAATGAGGATACATATGCTATTGCTCAAGTCAAACCAGGTTTTGATTTGATAATATGGAAAATATGGCGAGAACTAATAGTAATAAAATAGATAAATAAAAAGTCGTATCCCAAGATAGAAATCTAGAAAATAAATATCCAATAAATCAATTGATCAAAATATTCACAAGTGATAAATATTGGTAATGCCTGAAATGAGAATATATCACATAATGAAACAAACGTCTTATTAGGAATAAAAACATATATATGTATGGTAAACCTTGAATGTGGAGCATGATGAATCGTTTGTGTGATATGCAATTATCTGCATGAAATGTATCCAAAAGATTAATGGGAATTTGTGACTATTAAACCACATTTTGAGCTATAAATAATCTGTCGAGTGTTAACTGTTGAAATTTTGAAAAATGAATATAATTTTGGTGTTTAGAATGCAGGTATTCAGGTTAGAATTTATAGTTTAGAAACTATCCAAATAGTATGTAAATTTGCCAAATCAAAATAAGTAATAATTACTGCTAAAAAGGAATTCAGTTGAGAGGATGGAAAATTGTTAAATTAATCTTTAAATGATTATGATTTCAAGATAAAAGATTTAGTCTTTTTAAAATTCAGATAATTCCAATGCTTCAAATAAACAATGGCAGTTATAAAGGCTAGTTTAAGTACATGAACAAATTTATTCTTAATAATATGATGATAAGCGAGATCGATAAAAAAAATACGAAGTATATAATAAATATCAAATATAGGCGTTAAGCCTTTGCCCGCTACAACAAAAAAGGATTTGTTAAGATAATATTTCTTTATAACAAACAAAAAAAAAGAAAGGAAAATAATCTAATAAATCTCTAATATTATAATTTATTAGAATGAGAGAAACTATTTTTCTATATTGTACAATCTTGCAAAGAAAATTGATGTTATTGATGAAAGAAATTTATAATAAAAACATTAATGAATTTCGGATGGCAAAGTTTCTGAGAATTTTTGGGCCTATACGAATGATATTAGTCAACTATATGAATGCAGATGTGGAGAGCAAAATATATTTGCTTCAGTTTTCAATCATTTTTAAGATTAATTTATAAAAAATAAAATGAAAACTCCAAAAATCAATGCATTTATTGTAAAACAAATAAATTAGTCTGTAATCATGAGGAGAATAATATATCTAATAATTTATTCTTTCTTGTTTGTATTTGTATGGAAGATATTGGGAGTGAACTTATTTTGTAATCACAATGATATTTTTAGCTTGATCTGTGATAGCAAAGATTGTATTCATCATATAAATTAATATCAATTTGTAAAATTATGCTTTTGATCTCAGCTTTTAAATGATGATTAGGAAATTTCTACAAAAATTAAACATCTTATTAATTAAGTAGTCATTGTGAAAAAAGAATTGACGAATAAATTCTATTTTTATACTAGCCGTGAAAAAATTATCAGGCTATCATGGTGCAAAAATGTTTGGAAAAATATGTGTAAGAATAAAAATTTTAAATAAAAAAATATGCTTAAAAGATATTGCAGATATGGAAAAAGATTGCCAATGTTCAACTGCAACAAAAAGTAAAGTATGATAAATTAAAATAACAAGATTGGAATGAAATATTTCACCTAGACACTTAATTTTCACCATATTATTGAAATTAAATAATTAACAAACAAAAATATGTTCAATTTCAAAGTATTAAAATATTGGTTAGAAATGGAAAACTATTAACAATGAATAATATAATTTAACGTAATAATTTTCAGTATTTATGATCACTCCGTCACAATGGAAAAAAATAATCGTAAAAATATATGAAATTTCTATTTAAATTTTGCCCCTGATAAAAAACTATTTACAATTGTTTAGGCTTGTCACCGTAAATTCGGTCATCATAATTTTAAAGGTAATTGCATCAGCTTCCATGTTTCCTATTATTGGACAATCTATTAATATCTATAAAAAGAGGACAATAATATATTTGGAAATATAGTATTTCATATAAATCTAGATATATTTAATTAGACGTATTAGAAAAAATATAAAATTTGAATGTTTTTTAAGTAATGCGTAATTGAGATAGTCAAGCATTTTGAAAAAGCTATGAATAAAATGATATATTTTTACAATTCTTCAAACAATCGACAATCAATTATTATTATCTATGAATTTTTAAAACACATTTTTTCTCAATAATTTTCTTAATTCATTCATTGAAATTTGTGATTACTGTATATACTTCTTCCTTCTTCTTCTTTTATGTAAAATGGTGGAAAGGCCGAGAAATAGCTCTAGTGAGATCTGAAATAGATCAGCAGGAACAGTCGAACTGTAATTATATTAAAAAACATTATTTTCTTAAAGTTGCAAGAAGTTTAGATTATTTAATACATCTAGTGTACCAATAATGTTTTCTATATATTGGTAAGTGATGTTTTTAAAAAATTATCCATGTATAAACAAGAGTCTCAATGATCATTTGATGTTTATCCGATTTATAAATATATAGGGACTATTTAATGCAGTCAAAGGATAATGGACACCTAAATTTAATTACTAAAAAAACAAATATCTTAGATTATTTACAATTTATATCAAGAAACAAGCCACACTTAAGAAAGTACATTTATTATTTAGTTTTCACACATATTTTTTTATAAATAAATATTCTATTCAAATATTTTGTGAGAAATCAACTACTGGCACTTACATTTCAAATCAATCTTTTATATTTAGTGAGTAATAGTAGAATGTACCATCTCAAATTCAAAAACTATGGATCTTAGCTCTCTGCCACTCTGAAGCTTGAACTACGCTTTAAATATTTTCATGATGAATTCCTGAAGCAGTAAAATGATTGCTTTTTATTCATTATAATACATTAATTATAATTTTTAGCGAGTAATAAACATTGTTAGATATAACTAAGTTATATAATTGCCAAGAAATATTTACTAAGACTTAATAAACACAAAGCATGTGCAGTTGAAAATGTGAAGGTAGTGACCTCTACAGGTTTAACCACAAGAACTTATGTATGGGAAGATAATTGTAAGAACAAAATTAGGAAAGTATATTATATGTTCTTAATGTTTCTTTTCAGATATCCAAATGCTTTTTTGTATTCTCCTATGTATAAGAAAAGGCCAGAAAATAGGTAAATCTGAAAGTATCCTGACAGTGTATTATGATAATGTCTGTTAGCCATTTGTTATTAATGCTAATGTCTTAAAAATATGATTAGTCCTGAAAGGAGAACAGGATTACTACAGTAAGTATGCATACTAGTCTTTCATGATTAATTGACAATATTTCAAGAAATGTAATTATTGAAAATGGATATTCTAAAATAATCCAATCTTCTGTTATGATTATCATATTATTTATGATTAATTGCCATATTTTAATAATATTACTGGTATCTCTTTGACTGAATTCCAATTTAGAAACTAACTAACTACTTTAACATTTAACCATCACTATTCTAAACAAAACACATGTTATTATTGAAATATCTACAATTATCTTCTATCATATTACTTAATAATATTGTTTTCAAAAATATTATTCGATTTTCCTCTACATGATTCGGCCTCTAACGTTTTGCACATCTTCCATAAATATATACTCATATTACTCCCCGGATTAGTCTTGTCTTTACTTTCAGATATATATAGTATTCCAATGTTATGTTTGTTATGCATTATTTTACACTTATGACTTTTTAAGTTTTACAAAAAAATTCGTTGTTTGAATAAAATAATACAGATAAGTGTGCATAAATTAATTTTTTGCACATATGACATAAATAATATTTTGATCAACATTCTTTTAGAAAACAAAAACAAGATTTTATAATAAAACAAAAAAATTAATACACATTGTTGATTACAAATACAAATACAAGTTATTGATCTTTAATAAAAATTTAATTTTGAAATAAATTAGTATTAGGCAAAGAAAATTATATTTTTGAAAAATTAACAAAATAAGTAAAAGTTAATCGAAATTATATTTCAATGCAAGACTGAATTAATTGTTTAGGCTAGGTACAGGTTTTTCGAAAGCAGATAGTAATAAATGAAAAACAAAGAATTTATATCTGACTAAAAGTGCGTGATATAAAATTAGAAATAAAGCCATAGTATATGTGTATATACAGTGACTACAAATTAAATGCACTCTAGAAAATTTAACTATGCAAAACATTAAATGTATGCAAAGATGTAGAATTAATCAAAGTATGCAAATAGACTAATTATGCAAATTAACATGCCAACAAAAACTATAGATGTATTGTTACAATAATGGGTGATAATAAAGTATTGTAATATTGAGTATAGAAGTGTGATATTTTCAGTGCAGCAATGCAGGAGTAAGCAATGTACACTAATCTTAATAACTGCATGAAGATATTAGAACAGTCAAATGTATGTAATTTATGTAGTTATTTAGATTACAAGAAGATTCTTAATTTTATATGCAAGGATATCAGTGCTAAATAACCAGCCAGCAAGCTAATGAAATACTACAACATATCTAGCTAATCATATATATATATATATATATATATATAATATATATATATATATATATAGAGAGAGATGAGGGAGTAACAACTTGATTATTAATTTAAATTTTTGCTTGTGTATTTAATTCTAAATAAATATTGACATCTTGGCAAATGCCAATAGGGACCCAAGAAAAGCAAAATGATGGCAAACTGACATTTGACTAAACCTATGCAAGAAACAACCTGTCAAAAAATAATAGATGGTGTATTTTGACAGTTCATAAAACTACAATAAAGAAAAGCAGACATACGGTAAATGCAAAATAGATATTTAATTCCACTTGATGTTACCAATGCAGAAGAATGATATATATATATATATATATATATATATATATATATAGATATATATAGAGAGATATATGTATATATATATATATATACTTTGCCCATGTTGAAAGATATATGTTAATTAATAAATATTGTGGATAAACTGATTATATGTCACAAAACTCTTGTAAGATAGTGAGGAAATACATCGTGTAGATGAGCCAACTTCTTTTGTGATCCAAAAGTGCCTGAAATAATTCTGTATAAAAATTTAGTATAGAAGTTAAACTTATCTTAAAGATAACTGCATCAAACCATATAGTATGTCTATGTTTCAGATACAGAATCCAGTCACCAGGAAAACTTATTAGAAATAATATACAAGGATACAAATAAAAGTATGTGAATTTAAAGCTGAGTTAGATAGTTGCTACTAGGATCAATTGATATGGGGTATGTGTGATAATAAGCTCAGATAAATACTGCTTAGTGATTCTGCACTCACGCATAAACAGTAAAATCAGAAAAGGAATAGCATATGAAGTCTTACTCAAAAATGTTACATAATTTTAAAATATGGCAGGTTACTAAACCAAATATAGTAATAAAGAAAGTATTGGTACGGATAAATGAAATATTGTAATGGATGCCCACACACATTTTGGTACGACAGTAAAGGACACATTAAAATGATGTGTAGATTTAAAAAATGAAAATGTTGGTAATTAAGGATTTAAAAGTCATCTATTCGGAGTTTGCAAAAATAAATAGGAAAAACTAAAGAAGATTTACAAACAAGTAATAAATTGAGGGAGGATTAAGAAAATTAAAAAAAGGGATGAATCTTGTAAATTTTTTTGAATGGAAAAATTTGTGAATGTATATCACTTTTCTCATTAAGTGATTGGATTGTCCTTTAAAGAAAGGTCAAAAATAATATACTGGATTAAAAAAAAAGATTTGGATTGCAACAGATGTGAACAAAAACAAGATTGACATCAAAGGAATTATAATAGTGTTAGATAAAAGTCAACAGAAGAGTAAAACATTTAACTCTATATTTTGTATCAAGGGATTTTAATTCACTATTGGGATGTAATTGGTTTAAACATATAGGAATAAGAATTAATATTATAAAGAGAGTCCAGTTTGAATTCAAGAGCTGAAATAAAGTTCGCAGCTGTTCAGGTATCCTTTAAAAAAGAAAAATAATATACGGATTAAAAAATAGATTTGATTGCAACAGATGTGAATCAAAACAAGATTGACATCAAGAGGAATTATAATAGTGTTAGATAAAGTCAATGAAGAGTAAAACATTTAACTCTATATTTTGTATCAAGGGATTTTAATTCACTATTGGGATGTAATTGGTTTTAAACATATAGGACCAAGAATTAATACTATAAAGAGAGTCCAGTTAGAATTCAAGACTGAAATAAAGTTCCACAGCTGTTCAGGTCATGTCCAGTAGAGTTGAAGTTGCAACTGATAAATACCAAGTTTATTAAGAATTCTCAGCCTGTTATCAGTAGACCAAGAAAATTACCATTAAAGTAGAAGAAACACTCAATGACCTAGCTAAGAAAGGTATAATTTCACTAATAGAAAATTCTGATTTGGGTGAAATTCATGATAATAATTCTCAAGTCTGGTGGAATTGTGCATTTATGTAGTGGCTATCATGTAAATGTCAACAAAAACTACAAATAAAAAGTTTATCCAATACCAAGCATCAAAGAGATTTTAGTTTTATTACAAAAGAATTTCTATTTTGCTTAAAATAACCTTCCTAAGTTGGTGTTTCATCAAATTTCATTCACAGCAGAGCAGCTGAGCTCTTGGATATCAATATGCACATGGGACTGTTCAAGTTTAACAAATTATCTTATGGAATATAATAACCTGAATTTTTTTCCAAGAAAATGTACTTAGTTTGTTGAAACCAATGGAAAGACATATGATATTTAGATAAAATTCTAATAACTGCAGTGATGGAAAGTGAACTTATGGATAACATATTGACACTATATATGAAATGCTTTTCCAAGCCCATTTTAATGCCAAGAAATGCATATGGTATACCAGAGAAATAAAATTTCTCAGACCCATTATCACAATTGTTAGAGCCAAAGAAAATGCTCCAAAACCAAAATATGTCAGGGGTTTGTAAGTCTTTTTGGGACTATTGAACTTTTTTGAAAATTTCCTGGAAAGGCAAACCTCATATTGCAACTTTACTCTATGAATTGTTAAAGAAGAAACAAAGAAGGAATTGAGAATTAAGTAAGTTGTACTTTTAAGAGAGTTAAAGACTTTCTAATATCAAATACTTTCTAGTACACTATTGTAATGATCAGAAGTAACAATTAAGAAGGATGCAGCAGAATATGAATTTGGTGTGGTAATTTCTCATATAGTTTATAGTGGTGAATGTCCTTCTGCATACATATCCTGAACATTAATACCTACTGAGAGAAATTATAAGCTTTAGCTATTATGTTTTCATTAAAGAATCTTCATTAATACTAGATGAGTGTACATTTAAAATCTATATTGAGAGCATACACCTCTATTGGGAATGCTTGGAAAGTGTGAATGTTACATTAGATAAACATCTTAGTTTCATATGAATTTGAATAATTGTATAATCCTGGAAAGCAAATTATACTTGCTGATGCTTTATCCAGAACTCTATATATGCATGTACTGGAATGGTGAATTACTGAAGTTAACTATATTAATTCTATGAAATCTGAAATATTGAATAGTACAGTCATAGTAATAGACAAAGAATGATTCCAGATATCAGATAATTAAGAAATGGATAAAGAAAGCTTGGTCTAAAACTTGACCAAGGCATGTGATTTAGCCAATTTGGAACATCCATGAGAGTCTATCCTGAATTAATGGTTATATATCAATGACTATATGATTCTGATTGAGGGGGGAAATTATGTATTACTTATTACAGAGGGACATACTGGAATAATGAGAATGAAGGAATTAGCTAGATCTTATGTATAGTGACCTAATATAAAGTGTAACATAGTGCAAGCTATAAAGAAATGCTAAGCTTGTCAATTAATTGTGAGACTAAATATAAAAAGAGTTGAAATCATGGCCTCAAGCTATCAAACCCTGGCAGAGGTTACATATAGATATCAAAGAATCATTTCACTGATATTTCTTCCTTAGTAGTCACTGATTTATATTTAAAATAGACTTAATACTGAATGGTACTACAATGAACATCAATAATTACTATTTCTGATAACAATGCAGAATTTTTTATTAAGGTCTTTGAAAAAAATTTTAGCTAATAAGGAGATACGACATATATTATTACCTCCATATCACCTGAAACCAAATAGATTAACTGAAAAGGCTGAACATCAAATGAAGCATATCCTAAATAAAGTGCAGTATACAGATAATCTAGAAGTTCTGATTGCTGCCATGTTCTGTCAGCATTTCACACCATATACAGTTATTAGAAAGACACCTGTGGATAAGTTAAGGAAATGTTGGCTCAAAATTAATATCTCTGTATTGATCTTGAATAAGAAGGATAACAAGGAGACACATTTAGAAACCATCAAATTTAATATAAGAGATACAGTATGGATAGTGAAATATTACAAAAAAATGGCAATCAGAATTCTAAATAGTAGTCTAAACAATTTCATGCAATAAAATTAGCAGATGATAAAGAAGACACATTTATTATATAAGAAGCCATCTGAGTAAGACACTTGATCTAATAAATGGACAAGTGAGTTCTCTTACAGTGATGTTTTAAAAGATAGTGAAGATAAAAAACATTCATCATCTGAAACTCAAGAAGAGATGCCCAAAATTGAACTAAATAAAGAAGTAGATTCAAACTCTCCAGAAATATCTGCAGACTTAAAAAGTAATCAACAAATTGAAGAAGAATTGCCAGTACCTTTGCTTAGATGAGTTAGAGAGCAAAGAAGGCTGCAGAAATTAAAATATTATGTTTGTGAATAAACTTTTATACTTTTTCTGTAGTGAGGAGATATTATGTCTATCTAAAAACTATTTCTACATATAATTATAAATAAAGTTTAAGAGTATGTGTGTATATATGGATAAATTGGTCAGAAATTAAATAAATGCACTCTAGAAAATTTAGATATGCAGAACATTAACTGATATGCAAAGATATAGAATAAACTAAATGTATGTTAATTGGCAAAGTATGCAAATGAGGCAAATTATGCAAATTAAGCAAAGCCAAATTAAAACTGTAGAACCAGCCATGACTGTTGTTGCAATAAAGTGTGATAATAGACTATTGCAATACTGAGTGTAGAAGGGTGACATTTATCAGTGCAGTGATGCAGCACTAAGCAGTGTGTACTCAAGAGAAGAACTGTACATGCAGAAATTAGAACAATAAAATGAACAATTTAATGCAGCAAACAGACTATGAAAGAAGATTTTCAACTTTATATGCAAAAATATTAGTGTCAAGCAACCAGTCTGCAAGATAATGAAATACTAATACATTTTTAATATATTATATACAGAGAGAGTATATTAACTGTAGTTGTTAAGTTTACATTTTGACTTGTGTGTTTACTTTTAAATAAATATGAATGCCTATACAGTTGATATTGCCCCTATACAGAGCAGAATTCCATCCCTTAAAAATCGTAATTTGTCTATATATTAAAATTATAAGCAATATTTTTAAAACGATGCAAAAAACTAATGTAAAAATAAACATATATTTATAAAAAGGTACATCACACAAGTACAATGATGTCGAAGTTTTACGCGGCTCCACGTGACAGCCAAAATGTCAGGTGGAGAGAATGATTGATCTCGGGTTTCATTTTATGTATATTATCTATGAAAATGATCGCAGTTTCCGAAATGTCGGGTTAATATCGTTGAAATTTTGCAGTTAATTCAAACTTTAATTTATAAATGGAAATTCTATTTTTTTCTCTCTCTATCTTCTTTTTAAATCATTCTTTCTTTCTCTGTCTTTTTTCTATACATGTCTGAGTGTATATATCTATATACTTAAAAAAAAATTAGCAGATGTTTAATTCAAATTTAAATATAACTTACATAACATGAACGTTATTTTTGTGTAATTAAAAAGTCAAAGTAATTAATAAAATAGTAATATTAATCCTTTTTTTTTCTCCACAAAAAGTGTGATGTAAACAAGGAAGTATATTTTAACGCGAACATTAACTTTAACAGTATGTATATATATATTAATAATGATAATTAATCATCTTTGTTTGAGATAAGTATTTATTTTTAATCCCGCCATTTAGAAATGATAAACGTAAAACATAAAAAAAAAAAACTACAGTATTTTGAAATATTGCAATAAATAATCCTCAGCTCATTTTTATCAAAAAGCAAAACAAAACAAAAATACTTTTATCATTTATATTAAACTCTATTATATATCTGTATGTGATTACGTATATTGTTTGTTGTGAAAAATCAGTTTCGTTACTTCAAAAAGAAAAAACAAATAAATAGCTTTTTTTAAAGAAATAAAAATATTTGGGCTTCATCATTAATAGTTTTGTGGTTAAACATAAAAAATTATTTCAAAAATTTATATAATATTTGAAATATTTACAAGTTAGAGATTTTATTCTCTCTTTTTATCCAAATTTATGATGCCGGTATATTAAACAGAAAATTGGTTAATAGTTTGTAAAATATTATTGCTGACAAAATCAGCATACGACCAAAGACATGTGAAAAAGAATGTCTTTGGTCATCGGGTAGAAATCGGTCCCTGCCTTGCACGAGAGTGGTGTAGTGAAAATTGCACTACAGAAATATTATTCATTAAATAAAAATTATTAATATAGGGTATATGATTTTAATTGTTCTTTTAGCATTCAAAATGGTGTGGAGAAAAATACAATGTCCTTATTTATTTGTCTTTTACAATCAGTAACTGTTAAACACACATATGCAACAAATTTTATTTTTAAAATGTATTTAAAAAGGGTATTAAACATTGCACGATCACCATTCTTTATGCTTACCCAAGCTATTTTTCATAAAGGCAAATTACTCTCCACATAATAATGCCACTCAATGCAAGCCAAAGTAATCAATGGATGCAGAAAGGGTTTGAGCATAAAATCCCTATCTAGTGACTACCTCATCCAATATCCCAAGACTAGTTTCTAGTTTGTGGTTTCATTGGTGATGAGCCTTGGATCTGAGAGCACTGCATCTAGATCTTAGAATCTAATGCTCAATAGGATTATGGTGACTGTGGTTATTAAAGAACCAAAGACACCAAAATTTATAGATGCTGAATTAAGTTCAGATCTATATGACTATACAAGCAAATGAGCTTGAATAGAAAAAGATGGCTGCTGGAGTGTTGCATTCGATTCTAAGATCTAGGTATAGTGCTGTCAGATTCAAGGCTCCTCACTGATGAAAGCCACAAACTATTAGTCTAAGGATATTGGATGAGTAGGCACTAGATAGGGATTTTATTCATAAGCCTTCTTGCATCCATTGATTACTCTGGCTTGCATGGAGAAGTTTTGCCTTTGTGATTAAAAAAATAGTTAATGATGGATATACATTAATCTACATTTTATTATGTATTGAGAATGTTATTTATTTGGCTATCAAAAGTAAAATGATATCTCATGGTTTAAACAGTTTTGAGAATATTTGTTATATCATGAAAATTAAATGATTAGACTGATTTAGCTAGAAGAAGATTAAGATTAGCCATCTGATTATCAAGCATAATCCCTGAAGAGAACATATCCTTGAAGATGTGAAATAAGTTTTTATTTACTTATTTATATAAATATTATATCTTTAAATTAAACAGAAAGGGTTTAAAAATAATGTAACTTTTATAAGAATTGTAGATGAAAAAAAATTTAAGGTAAACTTTATAAATGCTTAGTGTGGATAGATTTTCTGAAATAAATGTATCGTTTTGTAAACTTTTAGTATTAACCATGAATATTCTAATTAGAATTGAATTCTGAATATGATTTCATTAGAAAATTAATGTTATACTGATCCAAAAAAATTGTAGGTATATTTTCAAGCCACAAAAAAAAGAGGATGCTAAAATCAAAAACTTATATTAATTTTAAAAAAGTAAATAAATGTTACATTATCACCATTTCTTATGCTTGCTCATAACTATTATTAAAACAGGCAAAACTCTCCATATAGTAGTGCCACTCAGTGCAAGCCAGAGTAATCAATGGATTCCAGAAGGCTTGAGCATAAAATCCCTATCTAGTGCTTACTCATCCATTATCTAGTTTCTAGCTTGTGGCTTTCATCAGTGAGGAGCCTTGGATCTGAGAGTACTGCACCTAGATTGTAAGATCTAATGCAACCCTCCAGATCTCTACTTAACTATAAAACTATGAGTCTAAAATTTGAAAACACAATAATATTTTTAATCCAAGCTCATTAGCTTATATAGTCATATAGGTCTGAACTCAGTTCAGTACCCATATATTTTGGTATCTTTGATTTTTTAATAACCATAGCCACCACTATCCTATTAGGCAGGATTGGTATTAAACCACCAAACATTACATGATCACCACATTTTATGCTTTCTCAGCACTAGATAGGGATTTTATGCTCAAGCCTTCTGGTATCCATTGATTACTCTGCTTGCACTGAATGGCACTACTGTATGGAGAGTTTTGCCTGTTTTAATAACAGTTATGAGCAAGCATAAGAAATGATGATTATGCGATATTTGGTGGCATAATACCAATCCTGCCTAATAGGGTAATGGTTTTCAATTTTAAACTCATAGTTTTGTAATTAAATAGAGATAAAAGGTGGCTGATGGAGGGTTGCATTAGATCCTAAGATCTAAATGCAGTGCTCTCAGATCCAAGACTCCTCACTGATGAAAGCCACAAGCTAGAAACTACACTGGGGATATTGAATGAGTAGGGACTAGATAAGGATTTTATGCACAAACCTTTTTGTATCCATTAATTACTCTAGTTTGCACTGAATGGCATTACTGTATGGAGCTTTTTGCCTGTAAATAAATGTTGATGTTTTTGTTATTATTGTTGTTGTTGTTATAAGGATATATCATACAAAATTGCTGTTAGTTAAAAGAAAAAAAATTTCATACATATTTTTGCTTATATTGTTAATTTTAATGAATACCATATTTATGTTTCATTAAACATGGAATAAACTACTCAGTTTAACTTAAATGGTAGCATTACATATCTAGGCTTTTTGACAATCAAAAGTTGGATATATTTGAAAAAGAATTGGACATGATACCAGAAGACTTTAATGGAATAAAACTCATATTAAGCATTATCATCATCATTTTCAAACATTATCAATACACTGCAGGATGAAAGTGTCTCCAAGTTTAATCCAATTTTTTTTTATCTCTAGCCTCTCTTCTTCTTATCATCCCAGAATACTTCCTTATTTCATCCATGCATCTCACATATGATCTCTTTCATGGGTTTTCGTAATCTCTTGGAATTGAGTTTAGGATTTCAACTGTCCATCTACTATCATCTCTTTTAGCAATATGTCCATCCCAGATTCACTTTCGATTTCTTTTTTTTTCAGTGATGTCAGTAACACTTGTTTGGTCTGTCACCTATGTATTTTGTTTTTGACTTTTTATTATTATTCTTAATATACATCTATATGGTATTTCATAAGCTATTATTTAGAGAAATATGGAGAATAAAAATATACAGTTTAGATAGAAAAATTGCAGGAAAATTGAAATAATAAAATCACAATACAAAAAAAAAAATACAATATAATAAAAAATTGAATTATATACACAATAAATGTCTTTAATCCATTATTAAAAAAGTTAATAACACATACTAGTAGCCACATAATTTAAAACATATTGATTAAATAAACATAGTCAATTTAGGAAGTAAGGTTGTGGTTCTGAAGTTTCTTGTTGCCAACATTGTTAGTAAACTAGGTTTTGAAATGTTGTAATATTTTCATATATATGACATTTAAATTTATATTAGCATCTATGAAGAGTTATTCATACATGTTAATGTATAAAAAAAGTATCAAATCACTAAGCCAGTATATTTATAAGGCTATGATTTATATAAAATTCATTATTGCAACCTTCTTATGACCAAATAGCTGATGACTGTAAAACTTAGTCATAATTCTAAATTTTTATCTTTAATAAAATAATAAAATATTTTTTCTCTAATAACTATTACATCTAAAAAATTTAATTTGTTAAAATCCAAAGTATTTTTCTCAACTATAAGCTCCAATAAAAAAAGTTCTCCAATTTATTTTTCATTAATAACAAGCAAAGAGTCAACTATGTATCTAATAAATAATTTTTTTAAAAAAAAAGTTGACTAATCATATTACTGTCTAAAAAATTATGCAAACTGTGTGCATTAATTTGAGAAATAATATATCTAATAATCCAATCTTTCCTTTAATAATAAAGGCAAATTATTAATTAAATTAATTTTAGCAACAGAAAAATATTCTTCCTTTTATAAATCAGAAATAAATACGTCAATATTTTTAATCTATCAGCAAATCAATACTTTATTTTCAATATCAAGATAACCAAATACACAGTCTTTATTAATATTAAAACTATTAATTCTATTAAAATCTTCACACAAAAAAATATTAAAATTCTCAAAAAGAGAAGATACAGAATAATCACCAACTATGATGTTAGTGATTATCTTTTTTATTTTTGAAGATTTTAGTTAATACTGGTTTAAGTATTAATGACAACTGTATACTTTGGGTAACCATTATGTTGAAAATACACATCAATTTGTTACTAGAGTAAGAAATATTAATTTACTTATTTATGATTTTAAAAAGAATGTTTTTCTGCTGCTAAAATTAATCTTATTCTTAAATTGTTTTTATTATTAGAGGATTTGTTGTATTTTAAGTATAAAACAGAGACAAAACTCTCTCTCTACAGTAGTACCACTCAGTGCAAGCCAGAGTAATCAATGAATGCAAATCTAATGCCTACTCATCAAATATCCCCAGACTAATTTCTACTTTGTGTAAGCATAGGGAATAGTGATCATGTGATATTTTAAGTATAGTAATAAGGTTTATAAAATTAAAAAAGATGGGTTATCATTAAAATTTAATATTAGATATATTATTTCTTTAATAATGTTATCTATTTGTGTTAATATTTTAGAGATCAATGTGATTAGTGAAAATTTCTTTAATAATGTTATCTATTTGTGTTAATATTTTAGAGATCAATGTGATTAGTGAAAATTGTAATTTTTTAAAAGTTATTTGTGAAATATAATAATTATTTTATTATTATTGATAAAAATGAATAGAAGGATTTTTTATTGGATTGAATGACTTTGATTCTGATATTAAATTTAAAATTGAGAAGAGCACTTAATTCAAAGAAAATTTGATAATGATTATATTCATACTGGTTATTTTCATAAAGTTGTTAAAAGTAATTTATTTAGTAAGAATAATTACAATATTGGATCTTAAAATGTAATTGATAGTAATGATAAAAAAAAAGGTGTTTTATAAATTGTCATTTTATTGATTGATTAATAAAAATACAATAGTCATTTATTGGAGAGGGGGGAGAAATATAATAATTTTTTGGTAAAAGAGTCTCATTTTAAACTCATTATTAAATTATTCTAAAAAAGTTGGTAGATAGTAAAAGCATGTAACTGTTTAAGATATATATATATATATATATATATATATATATATATATATATATATATATATATATATATATATATATATATGTAATAGACAAATCAAATATATATATATATCAAAATACAGTACAATTTATATAAATTATATTCTTTTAGAAGTACTTTCGACTATACACTTTGTAGTCTTTATCAACTATATAACGTTGAATAATCAAAACGAGACAACTCTTAACAATACCCATAGTTCAATTCAGATTTCCCACAATTCTGTTATCTTAACATTTGATGACTGGCGATTCATTAACATTTGACGATTTCTTGAAATCAACATAGCCTCGTTTATTTTACGTTTATTATGACAACGTTCAATTTGAATAATTTTCATATTTTTATAATCAAATTTAAATCCATATTGACAAGATTTATTATGATCAAATATAACAGATGATGAAGGTTTATTTAAACCAATTGAAACTAGAGGTTTTATTCCATATGAATCACATGTACCTATGTGTCATAAGCTGTCTGGATTGAAATCATTCTTATTTCGAAATGAAAAATTATGCAAATATTCTAGTGATAAAATTAAAAATGTACATTTATTTGTTAATGACTTGTTGAAAATTGGTTATTATAAAAATGCAATTGCTAATATTATTAAAGGCTTTAAAAGAAATCAACACTATAATAAAATTAAAAATAAAAAATATCAAAATGAAATGGATTTCAATGCCATTTATATCAGATGAGCAGGTCAAGTTTATTAGGGAAAATTTATAATGGTTTGTGTCATATTGCTTTTTTCTCTACAAATAACATAAATAGATTGCTTAATAATTCTAAAATTCAAAATTCAAAGTTTAATCAAAATTCTATTATATATAGATTGATATGTGGATGCGGCATACAATACATTGGTGAATCTAAGTGTACATTTGAGAAGAGAATAAAAGAACATATGCTTTTATATAATAGAATTCAAAAAGAGAATCAATATGGAACAGATGTAAATAAACCTTCATCATCTGTTATATTTGATCATAATAAATCTTGTCAATATGGATTTAAATTTGATTATAAAAATATGAAAATTATTCAAATTGAACGTTGTCATAATAAATGTAAAATAAAAGAGGCTATGATGATTTCAAGAAATCGTCAAATGTTAATGAATCGCCAGTCATCAAATGTTAAGATAACAGAATTGTGGGAAATCTGAATTGAACTATGGGTATTGTTAAGGGTTGTCTCATTTTGATTATTCAACGTTATATAGTTGATAAAGACTACAAAGTGTATAGTCGAAAGTACTTCTAAAAGAATATAATTTATATAAATTGTACTGTATTTTGATATATATAATGATTTGTATATTACATATATTGTGAAACGAATACAGATATCAAACTTTATTTATTACATATATATATATATATTGTAACGGAATAGCGTTACATGGTATTCAAACCCAGGCGTATGGGGGTATATTCAACTATAATCAATTGACGAAATAACTGACAGGGACAAAACTTTTATAAAAGCGGTCTTGCTTTAATAATAAGCGAAGAACAGCCGTTTCTAAAAGCCGATCGCAGCTATATAAGAGTACCTGTCAGATTTATTGAAAAAAAGAGTAAAAATTGTTGTTATTTTCTTATTTTGTGTGTGTGTGCTAAGAATAAATCTATAATCCATCGTTGTAGTTTTTTGTTATTTATTTTTAATCAATTAAAGAAGAATGATTGAATGCAAGTTTAACTTTTATAAAATAATTTAAATTAATTAGCAATATGTTCTGAAATTCCAAGCAATCTCAGATTAATTTGTACAAACGTAATTAGTAAATGTAAAATTAGAAATTGAAACAATAGGCAGGATGTGTGCTGGTACGCCGAGATAAAACAAGCCAAAATTAGAAACAGAGGTGTGAGAAAGTGTACACCGCTATTGTACGACTCAGATTTCTGTCCCCAGAGAAACAATACCTAAGAAAAACGGTTAAATTCCAAACTAATGTCAACAATCCCAGAAATCTCGGGAGTTGAGCTGACACGCGATGGACTTATCAATAAAGGGACTCACAGGTGCATGGGATTGATTGGAGGAGAAAAATTCAAGGTGTGAGGGCGTGAAGGGGCAAAGATCAAAAAGGTCGAACAGCGTTTCCACAAGACAGTTTGTGCTTTTTTTGAGAGATTATTAGAGACTTGAGTTTATTAGACATTATGAATCTAACTGCCATGCGTTGCTGAATATAGAATTCGCGGCTTGACCGCCTGGACCTCCGCGTCCAGTCCAGCTGATTGCCATCAAGATGCTCATACCACTGGGGAGAACCTCACATTAGGACCACGCTCGCTTGGAGACTACGCAAATGGTGGAATACATCATTAATGAATAATCTTCGCATCAGGATCCCATTACAGTCGCTTCTACATTTCACAGGTAGCTATCGTAAAATTGTTATATTCAATTGTGCACTTAAAGAAATAACTTTGATATCCAGAACTGTTAGAAAGACATTAATCAGCAATACGTA
>JAQFVV010001554.1:0-61622 GCA_028023455.1 Epiperipatus broadwayi
TAATGTCATATATCAAATTTTTTGTGATTGTATGCTATCATATATAGGTGAATCTAGGTGCAGTATTGAGAAAAGATTGAAGGAACATGAATTATTATATAAGCGTGTAAAAAATAAAAATAATGGTGATTTAATATCTTCTTCAGTTTTCTTTGATCACAAAAAACCATGTAAATATAAATTTAAATTTAATTTTGAAAATGTGAAAATTCTTCATGAAGAGAGAAACCATAGTAAAAGAAAAAATTAAAGAGGTAATTTTTATAAACAGGAATAAAACGCATTTAATAAATCGACAAGCTTCTAACATTAAAATATGAGATTCGTGGAATTTGAATTGATGACGTTTGCTTCCGCTTTTGATTTTTGAATTTAATGGCAGTTGAGGCAGGTTAGAAAGTAACCGAAAGTACTTCTGCAGATTTTAAGATTGTTTGTAATTGTTTATAAACCATTAAAAATATTATTTCAATTATAATTATATATATACATTCTTATTTGACATATAATAAGAGGAATTTTATCATCTCTTATGCAAAGACAAAATAGCTACAAATTGAGATGAATTTGCATCTTTTGCATAATACAAGTATGTGATAAGAGGAATTCATCATTTCTTATACAAATAAAATTTATACCTATTATCCATAACCCAACATGAAGTTTATGATGGCCACTATTGAAATTCTTTCCATAACAAGCTAATTTTACTAATGCCTTATTTCTAGTACTAGTAAACTTTATGACTTCTTATATATCAACACAATTCCTTTTACCTTGAAATGTTATATTTATAAGATTTAAAGTTTGTAACAATAATAAATTTTAATAATCGTTTTATAGTCCCCAACAAGCAAAACCATTTACCCCAAAATATTATATGGGATGCTTGCAAACATGTAATACATATAAAGCAAAAATTATTATTTAAACTATTGTTACTGCTACTGTGACTGCTGCTACTACTATTACTGCTGCTGCTACTACTACTGCTGCTGCTGCTACTGCTACTACCACTGTAACTGCGACTGCCACTGCCACCACCACCTCCACTACCACTACTTCTACTACTACTTTTGTTGTTTTAAAAGAACATTTTTGAAAGATATAAAAGAAAAAAATGCATAGTAACATTTCATAATAAAATTATTATTAATGAAAATAATGTCTTTATTCTTTTTATCTAAAATCCTAACTTTAAAGTTCATTTTGAATTTGATTTTCAGAATTTCCAAGTGATATTTGTTGGCAAATAAGAAGCAAAGATTACTAAACAATAATTGATCTTGATTAAATTTTTAAAAGTTCTAGATAAAGATCTATTGTTCTGAAAACTTGTTTAGAAGATAATTGCAGGTGGGCATAAAAATTCTTGGAAAAGTCAATAAACTATTAATTTGTCCATGCAATAATCCTCTCCCTCCAGATATTTTTAAAATGTAACCCCAATGCTGAGATTTAGAAAAAAATAAATTTACTTACTGTTACATAAGCTTTCATTTTATTTTAAGCTTTTGCTTTACTTTAATATGCCATGGAGAATTTGCAGTAATGTAGGCAACTGGAATGGAGGCTTCACAAGCATCATCAGACTATCTTTATCTACCTGTCGCTCTATGATTAATAACTTTATTATTATTGCCATTTTTATAAAATATATTAAAAGATGATCTAGTTGGATCAAAAATTTCTTATCAAGTACTAAGTGTTTTGATAAGGTTACACTACCCCCCTACTGCAAAATTAATAATGTCTGAAATTGCTATAGTTATATTTTTGAAATAATGCAATAGTAACATTTTCCATTGTCCACTTTGCATACCTGCACACACAAGGCATTCAACTAATTCTAAAATTAAAATAATAAAAATATCATATCTCCTTTATTCTTTTAAATTCATATCAGCATACTATCTCTCCCTTGTTTATTTAAGTATATATCAGCACACTATCTCCCTTGTTTATTTAAATACATATCAGCACACAAATAGTCTTTGACAAATATTAAAACTCAAATAATTGTCTATATTATATCAATCATCCTTTTTTAAATTTAAAATAACTTATTCACTTAAATGTGAATAAAAGATTTTAATCTCAACGACTTTAAAAAAATAAACAGTTAAAAATGAAAAACAACTTTACACATAGCATAAGTAGATGCAACAGATCTCAATTTATAAAATGATAATTTTGATCACAACTATATAAAAAGTGGAAAAAAATATTCTTTTAATGATGGCATATATCCTTTTTATTAAATTCATAGTGAGGGTTAAATACTACATTACTCCTCCCTGATGAAAAATTTTAAAAAAATTATTAGGTCAATGAAATGAGTAATAACAGGGAATAATCTATAGCAAAGGATAGTAATTTACAGGATTAAAACATCTCACTACAACAATTAAGTTATTTTAAGTATTAACTTAATTAAACTACTTTCCCTATTCTTTCTAATTTATAAGGAACAAATATATTTCTCAAAACAAGAAATCAATTAGTTAGATCATAATAACATTGCACATATTAAGAAATATATCCATTTCATTTCAACTAAGCTTGTATACAGGCAAATCTCACTTAAACTAGCTTGTATTGAATAAGAAATCAAATTAAACATATTATATTCTTTTAATTCAGAATGATGCAATAGGCATTGACTATTCAGAATTATAAGATCCATTTCTATTATCCACAATCTTAAATATAAACAGGTACTTTTTGAATAGGATAAAGGCTATTAATATGAGGATTAACAATTTAAATTTTATTCTTAAAGGATATTTATAAAACAAATAAATGGCATAAGTTCCTAAACATATTATATTTATTCCTTAATTAATCTAAATTCACAGATTCTATATACCAAATGAAATTCTACCACCTTCTCAATTATGAACCAAAAATTATTGACTATAGCTATATCTACTCACATATTTTAATGTATTTTGAGAAATTGTAATTTAGAAATGTATACCATTATAAATTAAACACTTTGTGTTTGCCCAGCTATTATTATTTACTGAATGCAAAAAGTTAAATCTCTTGATAATACTCTGCTTTTTAAATAACTCCTTGTAGTCATATATCTTGATATAGCAGTCCCTTATACTTAAATCCTTCCAACATTTTAATTAATCACACCTCAAATTTTCAACAGTCCTAAAATTCCTCACACCTAAACTAAATCACTATATTCATGACTATTGCTTAAATAAAATTTGTTAATAAACCTTAAACTCATCGTGGTGTTATTATCAAAACAAAATTTGTCAATTACAATGACTTTTCCTTGTTTATTTAAAGAACATTCAACTTTAAAATTATCATTTTTTACTTCCTCTATTTATATTTTATCACTACTTTTACTAGTATTTAGTTCTTGCTGCTGCAATATTTCTATCATTTGATCACTTCTACCACCCAAGACCATAAAAAGATCTGTCTGTTTACCTGCATAATCCTCTGTAGCCTTGCCCATTTCATCAAAATGATTATCTAAAATATCACTAATCATAAAACCCCTAACTTCATATCATCTGTCATATCAACATTTTCTGCATTGAAACTGTTTTCTTCCCTAATCTCAAAAAAATCACTGACCTTGAAATTGTTATTATTATTAGCTTGCAATAAATAATCCATTTTGTCTTTTACTAAAGTGATGCTAATTATAAAATTTTCAATCTTAAAAGTATCGTTTTCCATATGTTCTACTTTTATTTTTTCTTCAAATTTAGCACAACCCTATCAATTAATGCTTGCTTGTCAACTTTAGCTTCATAAAATTTAGTATCCAATCAATCTTGAAATCTTTTTCTTGTTTCTATCCTGCTAATATGTTCCCAACTATTAGTTTGGAATTCCCTGATCACGCATTATAAAACAAAGCACAAAAAAATCATTTTTTAAAAAAAATAAATGTAGACAATATTGTACCAGTCAAAAAACCCACCACCCAAACTGCAAGTTGGATCCAAACTCAGGCAGTTCAAACTGAATTCAAACCCAACTCACCAGCTCAGATTAGTAGAAATCTAAATCGACAGCACAGTGCTATGCGCCAAGAAACTAGCTCAATGGTTGGTGAGGATTAGAGACCCCTGAACTGACCCTAATATCAGATAATTAATTAACTTAAGATACTTTTTTAAATCGAATCATATGTATATGTTCGGGTTGCCAACACAAACAGTGAGCATTAACACTAAAATAATTATTGAATAAAGAATTAAAAACTAAGAAACCAAGTGTGTTTAGAAAATATTTAATAATAATAGTTTGTTTTGTTTGAATTTTAAATAATGGTTATATTAATCACCTCTAGCCTTTAACATAGTTTATAATTATAATAAGAGTGGCTGTCCTTCTTATATGCCAATGAGTATTACGCAATATTTGAAAGTTTATATGTCTATGCCCCCAACAAGAAAATAAAGGCAGATAAAGGTATTCAGTTGTAAAGGAAATTATTACTCTATTTTTATTACGACAGAATGTGAGGTTTATTTTCACATTCGCAAATCCATTCATGAAGAGCAAGATGCATATTTTAGGGCATAACTTTAATCTTTATTGGAAAACATTTACTTTGAGATAACTGAGAATTTGTTTGACTTTAATTGAAATCACTTCATCACGAATTATGAGCATCAGAGTGGGCTTTACCGGAACAGGAAACGGTGCTGATGAATTATGAGCTATAACATGAAATTGAAAGACAATGGCTGGTCGATGATCTAAGTCTTATGGCAGCTTGAATTTCACAAGTCTTACTGCTCTTTAAGGAGAGGTGATTTAAAAGTAGTATGGCGACTTATTATTTGACAAGTCTTATGCTCTTTAAGTAGATGAGAACACAGGAAAGCCAGGCTGAATCATAACTATGAGCCTTTGGTTTTCCAAATATAACATGAGCAGAGGAAGAAGTGCTTTCTTTCTCGATAATTTAAAATAACAGAAATATTATCACCAACAAACCTAACAGAGTGGAAGACTGCCCTACATTAGCAACATTGAAGATGATGACTTGATAGTCACCGTTTGAAAAATAAAACCCAATTATAGAATGCTCTACGTGATGACTTGATCAAATTAATTAAAGTCAAACGAGCTTTTAACTAACACTATTTTAATGCATTATAAAATTATATTCATCATGCCCCAAATATCGTGCCCTTCCTGAATATTAATAGACAGTGAAAACAATCTGAATTAGAAAGTATTTAGTTGATTCCTTTATCGGCCCTTTTGCAAAAATATTTTAACATTATATACATGAATCAATACATATTGGTAAACATGAGAAAATAGCTGGGGCATAGATTAGAAATGGAGCTAATAATTTATTATTAGCCAATTATAAAAATAACAAACATTTAATAATTTCTTTTGACTCGATGGTTGATAGAACTGTATAAATCTAGTTCTAAGGGGCGAGAATTATTATCAGATTTAATATATTATTTGCGTGAGGTAAATAGAACAAAGGAGTTCATCGAGTCGAAGGATTATTGGCATATAATTAAAAATAAATGGCATTAGTAAATCACACACATATATATATATATATATATGATATAATAAATGAACCGCCATTGTAATGAAGGAAAGTTAAATTTAAAGACTAGAGATTGAGAGAATTACTAATTTAAAATAGCATAAATAAAAGGTGTTACACAGAGATTATTACATTAAAGAATGAAAAGAGCTCTTAAAGGGAGTGTAAAGTAAAGTTCAGAAATTGACCAGAAAGTTTAAGGTTCATTATGGAAATAGATTACCCATTTCTTCCGGGGCTGGTTCCCTTAGTTTACACATCCGGGTTGGTAAAACGTAGGCATGCATTCGGTCGATTATTTGAACAGCATTTTAGTTGATTTTGGCAGCATGATTTGTCTGGAAAGAATTTAGCAGCTTCATTGAAGATTTTCAGGGGACTTCAGGAACCGTAGCCAGATTCCTGATGTTTAGCCCTTCACCATGATCAAAACACTTTAATTTCATAATTTAAAAATGCACCGAGTTGAATGGCACTTCTCTACAACAAAGATGGCTTCCCTCTCTCTCCAAACTTTTCAGAGCTATATATACTGTATTTGATGCCTTCGGTTCGTGCTTCTTTCATTATCAATGTTACAAAATTTACTGGTTGTTTTTAGATACATTCCTTTGATAAGGCTCTCAAACTCATTAACTTGAATTCATTTTCTAATTAGAAAATGAATTCTTAAAATCAGAAAATGATTTTAATTAGGAAATCCTTACATTTTAAATACTTATCTTTGTTTTTTAATTAATAAAACTTTAACCATTGTTTTGGAAAGGGAAAATCTGAAAGCTTATTGAAAAAATGTAGCTTTTAATCACTAAAAATTTTAACAAATTATTTAAAGTAAAATAAACATTCCCGACACAATGAAACTTTTGAACAATTATATATATTTAAATATTTACAAATATATACGCACAATCCACGCAGTTATAATATATATATAAACTCATGAATAATTCTATCATGAATTTATTAATAGAATTGATCCATTTAAACTCAAACGAATTAATTTTAATACACATTTATAGAATAAGTTTTTCTTTATGGAAATTAGCATGGATTGAATGTACAATGCCCCATTGCATCGGAAATTTAAGGTTATTACTAGGGTTTGAAGTGGGCTTATGGCTAGATGTTATGAAGCTAGGATTGAACTCAGATCTGACTGCTTCAATATAAAATATATTTTCCAATACAAAGTAAAATTCCTTAGCTTGTTACACCTTCCATTTGTTTCCTAAAAAGAAAAGCATCCAACAAAAACACAAAAAATATTTATCTTTGATAGTTAATCATTTCTGAGGAATGAAATTTCCTCCAAGTAAACTTTCTCTTATGAAATGTTATAATCATGCCAACTTTATAAGGAAAAATATATCGTAAGCAAATCAAAAGACATTATTATTGCAAAATATTATTATTACCATAAGGTCGTTAGTAGTTTACCTAAAAATATTATAATATATAGGGTATATGAGCACAGACTTTCACATGACCCACCACTCTCCACACTATCTCATACCATTGATACACTTGAACACATATATGTTGATAAGATAAATAATCACCAATAGACGTACTTCATGCTAAACCAGCAATCATCAGTTGGTCCAGATTACCATCTCTACACATATATGCTATAAGTGCTCAGATCTTCATTAAAGTATGAGGATTGGCTATCTTAATATATATCTGAGCACTTATAGCATATATGTGTAGAGATGGTAATCTGGACCAACTGATGATTGCTGGTTTAGCATGAAGTACGTCTATTGGTGATTATTTATCTTTTCAATATATATGTGTTCAAGTGTATCAGTAGTATGAGATAGTGTGGAGAGTGGTGGGTCGTGTGAAAGTCTGTGCTCATATACCCTATATATTACATATATAAACACAGGCATATAATAAGCCTGTGTGTTTCAGCTAAAAATATTATATATTTTATTTAATTATTATTTATATAATAATTTTTGCCGCTTACAAACATCCCATAGAATATTTTGATGTGAACGGTTATGTATATTAGAGGTTATATAATGATTATTAAAATGTATTACCATTATAAACTTTAAATCTTATAAATACATTATTCCAGAGTAAAAAAAACGGTATTAATATATAGGGAGCCATTAAAGATACAAGTATTGGAGGTAAGGCATTGGTAAACTTAATTTTTTTAGCGAATAATTTGAAGAGTGGCTTTCTTATGTTTGGAGTTGTCATATGCGGTAATATGTATAATCTTTACTTGTAACATGAAGGAATTAAAGTAAAATATGTATTCTTTTTATTGATAATAATAATGTCATATCCTAGGAACAGAGAACATTTCAACTATTTATAATCGTTGCATTAATATTTATCTATGTATTATATATCACATATTTTCAGCATTAGAATTATTATTGACAAACATTTAAAACAATTAGAAAAATCTCAGTCTTGTCAATTAAAAAATATTCAATTTAAAATTTTTAGAAATAAATGTATTGATTGATTTTAAAATTTATTTACTTTAGACAGTCGTCTATACAAATAAAGGAGGTAAGGTAAAAATGTATGCTCTTTTAGGAAAATATAATTGTCATATTCTATGACTGGAGAGCATTTTAATTAGCTATATATAACTTCAGTGAGTAAGCAAGTAAAAGAAAAAAATTATGACGTTTCATTCATTTTCAGAATTGATAAATGAAGTTTATATAAATATCGTCAAATTAAAAAGTACTCTTCATGATATTTAATAGGGTAAACACAGGAAGGCAATATGTGGATACAAAAAATATAACTGATTTGGAACAGGAAAAAATAAAGTTGCGATGGCATTTTAAAGTCATTATTTAATTGGACAAGTATAACTCAATTTTGGGTTAAAATTAAAACTGAATATCCTGAATTACACAGAACAGTCCTTAAGAGTCTTATTGCCGTTTTCTACCACATACTTACATAAATCGACATTTTCGGTAATGACACTCAAAAAATCAAAAGAAATAAATCAATTAATAATAAACCCAGAACTCAGTCACAAATATAGATTTTACTTGTATCACCAATGTTAAACCTTTTAAATAAGAGCAACCACCTCCTTTTTTCTTTCAAAATATATATGACTTATAAAATATGTTCTTTTCCACTAAATCCAATCAAATATATATATATATACTTTCTTTTTTCTTTACAAAAACTTTATTTTTTCCATCTCCATATACATACATTTACTTGTTAACTACATCCAACGTTTAGACCACCTTATTTGCAGTCATTTTCAAGAATCTACAAAATACATAATTACATTTTTATAATTATCAATTCAATTAAAAATAAAATAAAAATATAAATTTGCATCTATCCTTATCATAAAAAACAATATCATTTTTTTTTACTTATCAATACATCTTTTTTTACATATACTACATAATATATACTCTACACTTACTTACAAGATGTGATATGTTGGACTATTTCCATAATTTATAAGTGAATGTTGAATGTATATAAAATTTTAAACTTTATTTAAACTTTCTAAATACAAACAACTTGTTAATAATAACACACAAATAGACAATACAGGTTTGTGTGTTATTATTAATCCGTCGTTTGTATTTGGAAGGTTTAAGTAAAGTTTAAAATTTTCTATACATTCAACATTCACTCATAAATGATGGAAATAATCCAACATATCACATCGTATAATATACTATCATTACAAACCTTCAGACAAATTCTCCACCTACTTGCTTCTTTTCTCCTTCAACTTTTTCCTTTCTTAAACAAACCACAATTTTTTTTTCCTTTCCTTTTTATACCTCTTAAGTAATTACTTTAAAACAATATCTTTACCTTCAAATTTATTCTTTACTTAAAATATATTATTTGCATAATTTATCCTATTCAGAACAGGTTTATTACTTTTATATATAAGCTCTTGTTTACCATTCACTATATAATCTTTCTATTTCCAACATTCTTATCTTAAAATTTATATGTCCAAATTTCTTACTGTGTATGCTAACATTTGAATTTTATCATTTAAATGTAGTTTCAACCTTGTCTTTAGGTTATTCTTTGCTGTACCTATATATGACACATTTATATTATCTTTTTTACAATCTGAACACTTAATTCTATTAATACTATTTATATTTTTAACATTCCTATTTCTTGTTTCCTTATCACATTACCTAAATTATAAAATACCCTTCCTTTTATATACTGGTATCAACAATAAATTGCATTCCTTTCCATATTTCCTATTTATCTCCTGATTTTTGATAAATTATAACTATTATATATAAATTTCTCTTTATTTATTTCTTTTTATTCAATTTTATTTTTAATTTTTTCAATATTTTTCTTTCCACATAATTTATTAATAATTTTTAATTAGATATTCATTCTTCATTGCCTCTTTTCTTATTTTACTCATTTCTTCCTTAAATAATCTTTCCTCTGAACTTAATTAATTCCTCTAATTATTCTATTATTAACAATATTTATCTTATGTATACATTCTATATCTAATTTCCAATCACTTAATAATCCATAAAATGTACTCTTCCTAAATATACTTGTCTCAATCTTTACCCTTTAATTCTTTATGACCTTTTTAATTTTAAAAATCCATATAATTAATTGAATTATTAATTTCTTTTTCTATTATATGTTTAATATTTTCATCAATTAAATTAATATACTTTTAAAATATTCTGTTTTCCTATCATTATCATTAAACACTAAAAAATAATCATATTTTGTTTTATTAAAAACTCTTTGCTCAAAATAATTTATATATAATGATGCCAGTAATTCACTTAAACAACTACCCATACTCAAATTTTTACATTGGTTATAATATCTTTCACTGCATACAAATAAACATCCTTATAACATAATAATTAATAAAGCAAGTCATATATAACGTGACATTACTTTTATAAGCTTGTAGTTGCAAAAATGCAATACAGAGAGGGTACCATCTTAATTAATAAATGCTGTATGAGAAAATATTTAAAATCTCTATCCAGAACACTCTCATCTGGATAAAGATTTTAAATATTTTCCCATACCGCACTTATTAATTAAGAGCTTGTTTGAGCTATTGGTAGCTCTCTGTATGGTATCCTTATAACATATATTTAAAATGTCATGTAATACATTACATTCTATTTTAATACTTTTATTATCATCTTTCATATACATTTCCATAATTATTTCAAATGCTTTACTTGAATCTATGTTTGTATACATGTTACATATATCCAATTTAGCAAAATACATATTTTTAGCAATATTATTTCCTTCCAAAAACATTCTTAATCTTTTAATAAACTTAATTGAATGACGGACATTTTTTTTTTCTTTTTCCTTTTTCAAAATCTTATTAAATAACCATTTGATATTTTTTCAAATAAATAAAGTGAATTTTAGTTATAATAGAAAATTAGAGAAGTTAATAAGATATAGAAATAATGAATATATATATATATATATGAAAATGAGAATGGAAGTAGAAGTAAATTTAAAAATAATAATAATAATAATAATAATAATAATAATAATAATAATAATAATAATAATAATAATAATAATAATAATAATAATAATAATAATAATAATAATAATAAATAAATAAATAATAATTAATTTAACAGATATTTTTGAAGGAAATGGAAATAAGTTATTGGAGAAGGCTTTAAAATACTGTATATACCAAGCAAAAACATTGATGTTAAAAAGGACATTTTTGAAATAGAAGCAAAATGTAAAATAGTAGTGGATAGATTAAAAGATATAAATAATATGAACAATAGTAATGAAAGAAAGAATAATGGTTATGATATGATGGTGAAGAAAATTCAACATAGAATGGAACAATTAGAATATGATATGAAAAACAATAAGGGATGTAAATATATTAATAAAGGTCAATTGAAAATATTAAGGATAAATGGAGTATATATAAAAATGTATTGTTTTTTTAAAAGAGAATAACACATCTAGCATGATTGTGATTATAGAAAAAGAGTATGAGAAAAAGATGGAAATATTATTAAGTAGATTGTTTTGAAAACATTAAGAAGAATGAGGGAGTAGAGAAAAATAAAAAAATAAATAGAATTATAACAAATAGGTACATAAAAGGGAATATTAGTAAGCAGGATTTAGTTGAAATTGAAGAGGTTGGATTTTAAAGATGCTGTGATACATGGAGTACCAAAAATGTATACGATAGGTTTACCATTAAGACTAATAATTAATTATGTGGATACATATTATAAGAAATTATCAAAATGGTTATTTAATAAGATTTTAAAAAAATATGGGGAAACGAAAAAAAAACCGTTGGTAATTCAAATGAGTTTATTAAAAGGTTAACAATGTTTTTGTAGGAAATAATAATCTTAAAAATATGTATTGTATTAAATTGGATTAACATGTCTACAAATATAGATCCAAGTAAAGCATTTGAAATAATTATGGAAATGTATATTAAAAAAATGATAATAAAAGTACTAACATAGAATGTAATCTATTACAGGATATATTGAATATATTTTGTAAGAATGTTATATTTGTATAAGTAATTGTTTAAGTGGAATAATATACAAACCTATATTTTATGAGAGATATGTTGATTATTTTTTAGTGTTTAATATTAATGATAGGAAATCAGAATATTTTTTAAAGTATATTAATTTAATTGATGACAATATTAAACTTAAAATAAAAAAAGAAATAAATAATTAAATTAATTATAGGGATGTTAAAATTAAGAAGGTTGTAAAGAATTATACGATAAAAATTGAGACAAGTATATTTAGGAATGGTACTTTTTATGGGTTATTAAATAATTGGAAATCAGATATAGAATATATGCATAAGATAAATATTTTTAATAATAAAATAATTAGGGGAATTAATTTATGTTCAGAGGAAAAATTATTTAAGAAAGAAATGGATAAGAGAAGAAACAATGTAAAATGATTATTCAATTAAAATTATTAATAAATAATGAGGAAAAAAATATTGAAAAAATAAAAAGAAAATTGAATAAAAAGAAAAAAAAGGAATTTATATATAGTAATTATAAGTTATCAAAAAATTCTTTTTTTAAGATTAAAAATACAATGAGGGATATAAATAGGGAATATGGAAAGGATTGCAATTTATTGCTGAAATCAGTATATTAAATGATGTGAAATTTAGATAATCTGATAAAGGAAAAAAGAAATGGGAATGTTGAAAATATGAATGATACTTAAAGAATTGAGTGTTTACATTGTAAAAAAATCATAATAGGAATGTATCATATATAGGTACAACAAAGAATAAATCAGGGACAAGGTTGAAATAATATTTAAGTGATCAAAATTCAAATATTAGCATACCCAGCAAGGAATTTGGACATACAGATTTTAAGATAAGAATGTTGCAAAAAGTAAGATTATATAGAGAGAGAATGATAAAGGATAATTTATATATAAAAAGAAATAAATCTGTTCTGAATAGAATATATTATGTAAATGATATATTTTAAGTAAAGATTAGAATTGTAGGTAAAGGAATTGTTAAAGTAATTACTTAAGAGATATAAAATGGAAAGGAAAAAATATTTGTGGTTTATTTTAAAAAAAGAAATGTATGGATAAAAAAAGGAAAAAGTTTGAGGAGAAAAAAAGCAAGTACGTGTAGTGTATATATAATATAGTATATATATAAAAAAACAATGTATTCATAAATGAAAGGAAAATATTATTATTTTTATTTTTAATTGTATTGATAATTATAAAGATGTAAATATGTATAATGACTACAAATAAGGTGGTTGAAACAGTGGATGTTGTAAACAAGTAAATGTATATATAGGATGATGAAAAAATAAAATTTTTGGAAAGAAAAAAGGACAGTTTATACATTTTTGATTGGATTTAGTGGAAAAGAAGACTATATTTCACAAATATACCTTCAATATTTGATAACCCAATTATTTAATAGAATCAGAAGTATTATTTATTTATTTATTTTAATAGAATCAGCAACAATCGCATTAGTTTTTGGTTTCATAATTATTAATTACGTTTTATTTAGTTATTTAAATATTATTCTTTGCTTTTCTTCAGATATTATTTATTATTAGTTTACTATTTATCAGTTAATTTCCTTTTGTATAGTTTTGTTGAATATTCTATGGTGTTTTTATCATTCTTTATATATATATACATTAATTTTGTTAAACACTATTATAATTATATTTTGCTATAAAAACACCCGCCCTTTCTTTCATTTATTTTTCTATACATCGTTTGGGTTTTAATAAAAAAAAATCTAAAAATTTGTTGGTTTTCGGCAGATAGTCAGTTGAGAAATACTAAAATAGAATAAGGTGTTCAAAGTCTTGTCAACTGCCAAAGATAGATTGTATTTAAAATACATAAAAGAGAGTACACTAAATTTTTATGTAGATCAATAATTTAAATTATTATATGTTTAGATATAATTAGGAGTCTAATATAAACTTATAAATCTGACTGATTATTTATATCTTATAATTAATGTATATATAAGGCAATCTCCCATAAAAGACATATATCACACTACTTAAAAATGTTATTATGTTTATTTATAATATTAATCAGAAATTTATTACATTATGGTTATTATAATATAGTAATATGTATTTTAATTATAATTATATGTTGAACTATTTTCATCAATTAATTTGTTAAATCTAAATGTGAAAGAACATATATTGTATTAGAAAATTGATTTCCTCCTTCCCCTTCTAAAAATAATTAAAGGAAAACAAATTAGTGATTAAAAATAGAATTTCTAAAGTACAATGCATACTAAGGAACAACATGTTCAATGGGGAAACACAAGAATAGTGGCAAAGTCAAGCGTTGTTAGCCGAGAGGTCAACGTAGTCGCCTTGCAAGCAAGTAGTTGGTTGCAGACAGTTGTGGGTTTGCCTTCCGGTCGATGCTTTGACATATGAAAAAAAAAGAATAGTGGCAAATAAAAATAAAATTTAAAACAGCTACTCCTATGACAATGGCAAATAATCCCATTAGTTAACAACCTAGGCTGATAATTCATTATATTTGGAAGCATTCATAAACCTCGCATTTGAAAATAAAGTATGTTAAAATCAGATCTCAATTAATTTAAAAGAATATGCTAGTTATTTATATCATTAACTTAAATTCAGTATTCACAGATTTAAAAGTTTCTAGTTCAATTTCTATGCCAGTTTGAAGAAGAGAGATAGATAATATTTTGTTCTGTAAGTTATCATTCATACTGGACTATGAAAATAGTCCAACATATATATTACAAGTAAAATGACATCACCATAAACTTTCAGACAAAACTGCATTTAATTGTATTTTTTTTTAAATGTTTCTGAGTTTTTGAATATAATAAAAAATAATCTCAATTAAATTACGTTAAAATAACAGCTTGTTTGGTTTTCTACTTCTTAAAACAGTAACTTGAAAACTTATATCTTCAACTTATTGAATCTATATTATTTTTTTAGATTTAGCGGAAATCATAGCTGGACCACAAAACTGAGTCATCATTCTATCATGATTGACATATTGAATTATTTATCCGTATGTATTATGTAATTTTAAATTGCGTTAATTTTATGTACAATCTTGATAATACGATTTTATAAGCTATGAACAACGTTAAAAACAACTTTTGATATTAGTACATAGTTATGACATGATATCATTATATGTTTTTTAACAATTAAAAGTTTAAAAAAATAGTAATAAATATGTGATTAAAAGTTGATGACAGCAGTATAAATATTCAAAAATAAAGGTCAAGGTCGTCTGAGTTTAAAAGTATCAAATTATTGATATCTTGATCTGTTGGAACATTGTTTTTTTTTTTCAAATTGATGAAATATTTTTGATGCCTTAAGATTGAATCAGAGTTGCAATTATAATATTCTAAATATAGATAAACAAACTTATAAACAATTGTATGATGCTAGAAAAAATGGAGACAGACAATAGAAAAATAATGCATGGTCTAGTTGAGGATTGAATAAATATTTTTCTGCCAAGAGCCATTTGGATATTTATAATATTATTCATGAGCCTTACAAAATTATCAACTTAAAAATTAGCCTGATATATTTGATCAAAAATTTAATTAATTTACTCCTAATCACTAGGGTGGGCAACCTTTTCAACTGGCAAAACCATAACTTTCCTTATTTAAACAATAGTCATACTTTTTGTGAATTAAGATAAAGTACATCGTGGATTCTTACCTATTTACGTATATATTCCCACGTCAAAGATCTAATCAATAGCCTTTCTCGATGATACGATCGAATTCCTTTACTTTCACCGTGCCAGCAGCTGAATCTTAAAGCATGAGATTCAATTTTTATTATATTTTAATGAGAACTTGGGTGATTGATTTATGTGGATACATTTAAAATCAAAGATTATTTAAAATAAAAGTAAATAAAAATGATTCCAGAAACACTGGAAGTTTTGTTATATATATATATATATATATATATATATATATATATATATATATATATATATATATATATATATATATATATATATATATATATATATATATATATATATATATATATAATTAAGCATTTTACATTAATATTTAACTCAAGCTCTTTAAAAATAAAGTAATAATAAAGTGAATACTATAGATATTAGAAATTCATTTAGGATTGACTATTAATTGCCCCCATCCTCAAGCCTATATCTTTGACCCTGGATATGAGGACATTGACATCCATTATGAAGGGTCTGATTTACCAATGCAACACTATGATTTTTGCATGGACAAAACTTTGATGTGATCTTTGTACATTTTGAGTCATGGAAGCTTAGTCACCTATCTCCAAAATACCAAACCCCAGGTCCTTCTCGTTGCGCCTATGAACCACTGTAATCCTCTTCGGTTATGTAATGCAGGATATGTCATCATTAAACTTTTTTTTTCTTTGAATACCATTTAATGTATCCTATTTTTAATCGTATCATATGAGTTGTAACCAAATTACAGAATAAAATTTCCTATATTTTATTAAAAATAAAGTAATATCATTATTATTAATGAATGCTCATCATTTAATGACAATTTTTTTAATTTACCTTGCAACTATTTCTTTGGATCATGTTTACATTATTGAATTTCTTTTTATGTTCTAGACAGATTAATTCTACAACAACTAGGATGCAGTCATTTATAAACTCCCATTCAGAAAATGGTTTCAAATTTTCTGGTTTTTTTTAATAATGTAACTTGTTTTGACAGAATATTCTGACTTATTTGTACTTTTTATGAAACATGACACTAAATTGTTGAAGTTTATTTTTAAATTTTCTATTTTAATATTTTTTCTTTCCCTACAATTTTATTGATAAATTATGTCTTTTAATATTATTGTATTTTTATTAAGAGAAATACTTTCCAGATATATCAGACACACTGGTTTACACTTTATTACTATTAAAAAAATATATATGTTGGCCCCTTTTTTTTTGAAATGCAAGACTTTCTGCATCAATTTTTCTTTTTTTACTTAGTGTAGATATCCTAATAAAAAAATTAAATAGAAAATAATAAAAAGAAAAAAAATCTAGTTTTATGTTTGCTAGTATATGTTCATATGTAAAAATCACTATAAAAGCAAACAAAATGCCTTTAGTGCCAATGATTAAATTCAAAATTAGATGAATCACACAATATTGATACTTTTTTGAAATATTGTACTTCCAATAGAATAAACTAGAACTATTACAAAGATTAGAAAGAGAAAAAGATGTAGTCAAGAAAATAAATATTTTATTTACTTAACTCTTAATTTAATATTTTTATTATATATGTGTTTATATAAAAGTTTTATACAAGATTATGTTTTTGATCATTTTCTATAGGCTGGATTGAGAGTTTTTGATGACTGGGGATTCCCTACCCTTAGTGTTGTTGAAAGAAATAATTACTTTTCAATAAGTTTGGGGATTGTAAAACACTCTAAAAGATCTTTTTGGGTAACTGCTAATGATGTTAACATTCATATATAAAGCTTCTCAGCAAAAATTGATACCACAAAAAAACATCAATAAAATAGAAATGCAATTTTCTCTTTTATACTTTTCCTTTAATTAATATCAAAGTAATAAAAGACTGATGAATCTAACCTTATATTGGTAAATCTGAACTTGCTTTTTTGCTTTTTATTGTATTAAACCAGAGAATGTGCCAAGAACAAATAGAATATTTCCAGAATTTCTAATAAATTTAGGACCTTATGCTAAAGCGGAAATGGCAAAACTATTCAACAACTTTACTCCTAAAGAAACTATTCCAAAAATTCGACATTAAAACAAAACTATAATGGTCTTAAAAACAAATGAACTCAATAATATTTCAAGAAGTTATTTCCAATATTATTATACGTTTTCTAAAAGTTGTTTGAAAGAATCATATTAGCTAGAATTTTGTCAACTGTTGAGAATTATCTACTGTAATTTACTATATAGATAAGCATATTAAGACGAGTAAAAAGCCACTGTGAGCAAATGTTATCTTTCACAACTGACATTGGAAAAGGCCTTTAAAATAACATAAAATTGGTGTTACGTTTATTGATCTACTCTAGCATATAATTCACATAAAAAATTCTTTTCTAAAAATTTAAAGATTCTTAAAACCATGAAACCATACATTTCTTGACAAAATGCCGTTAAATAGAAATCTGACACTTAATAATAGTCATAGTAATTGGAAAACTTTACAGAACGGTATAACACAGGTTTATTTCCATTATCTACTTCAATTAATATATTCATCAGTGATTTTATACATACAGAAGACAGGAAATTAATATATTCTGGAGGTATTTCTTGACCTTTATAAAAAACATATTTTTCGAATAGAGAAATATTTCAACAAGGAAATGAAAGATTTGCAAATCTATTTCGACCATAAAAATTTTAATCCTAATCAAACAAAGACAGCATGTTCAACTTTATTTCTAAATAACAAGTAAACATCTAATCAAAATGTAACCATTTGCAAAAAGAAATACAGTTATATTCTATGTTATTTAGGAGTAATCTTATATCATAGCCTAACTTAAATCCTCTATTTATCTAAGATTAGATCTGAAAACATTTTTAGGAATAGATCTTTTGGAAATATAATTGGTACTATTTGGCTTTGTGATACAAGAATATTACGAACAGCTTCTCTGATGCTAAAATGTTCTACTAATGAACATTGTATACATGTTTCAGAAAAAGTATCTAAACTAATCTTTTGGATATTATATTAAATATTCATATGACAATCTTTGCTGGTATATTCACGTGTACTATTTTGCAGTACATTGTTAATAGTGTACCTACTGCTCTACCAAATAAAAAAAAATGCCTGAGAGAAAAACATTAAAAGCAATTAGGTAATTGAAATTGTAATTACTAAATATATACTTTTTTAAGTAAGACTAGTTTCAAACTAGGTTCATCCAAAATTTCATAACAGTAATTTATATCATAAAAGTGATCTTTTTATGACATTCCAAATATTTTTTCTAGATCTAACAATAAACCTAATTGGAGATGATCTTCACAGATATTAATGCAGTCTCAGCAATAGTGTTCGATTAATTATGGTCGTTGCACTCGGCAGTTTTACAGCTGCTGATCCATGTACATGTTGATAACATAATTCATGAATCATGCAGAAAATGACTCAAATCTATGGCTTCAGTAATGGAAGTAAAGGAATTAATAAAGCTACTAGTGATTCTATCATCTAAAAAGAATCTCAATAAGTTCTCGCATGATATATTGTTAAAATAATCTGTCTAGTAAAAATAATTTCTAACTAAATAAAACACAATAAATTTTAAAGCTAGAAGAATGAATTCTGATATGGCATCTGTTACCAGAAATCAATACTTAGTGAGAGGGACCAATGAACATAATATACATGCTTATAGTAAAATCCATTATTTTATAGAAAATTGATATTCATAATGCGTAATAATATTAAAAAGTCAATATACTATTTAAAAACATTTTTTAGGAAAATAATCTCTACTCCGCTGCTGGGTAAAGTGGTTTCATGTTGATTAACTGAGTCACAGTGGATTAATTAATAATAATTCATGATATTTATAAGATGATTATTTTGATAATCTAATGATTTTTTTGTAAATTGTCAGTGAAGAGAATTATCTTAAAATCAATTGTATGAATGTCACATAATATTTTACGTTTAAAAATATTTATTGTAAATATTTGTCAATTGATAAAGAAGTAAATATAAAATATATATTTTGCTTTTTAAAAAATATGTTACACTTTTTTAATGAAAATGTCATTTTATAAATTATTTTTATCTACTAAAATACAATTATCTTTAATGCCTTAAATAAAGTGAAATTCTAGAGTTACAAGTTTACAAGTTACAAATATATATTTATTAATACATTTCGATTTACAAGTATCGAACTTACAGCATTCACTTCTTTGACAATATCCACTTTAAATAAATAGATTAACAGATATTACTAATCATTTGCTAGACTACTGATTCTCATCTGATTCCCAGACCAAATATAATCTTTAAATTTTTAAAAATTAATACATGTATTTTTGCTTTTTAATAAACATAAACAAATTGTTTCATTAAGTCAACTTTATTCCACGTTTCCATGTGCATTATTTTTTAAAAGTTAGGTTTTATCCTACTGCATATTCTTAAAACATTTGAAAAAAGTGCATATGTTTCAATAATGTGTACTGGAGTAAAAGTTATAGCTAATTATTTACTATTTTAGAATTGTAACTTAAAATGGTTTTAAAATTATTGTACATTATTATTAAATATTTTTATATTGACTTGCCCTGTCTTTAAGTTTTTGCTGTATGTTCACATTTTTGAATTTTGCTTCAGTTGAAAAGAGTTTGATAAGATAAAAGATTTAATAAATAAAAGAAATCTAATAATGTCTAGTCGATCTAATTTTTTTTTGAAGTTTTTTTTTGTCAAGAGCAGTACATCTTTGATAATTTTTTAATAATCTAAATTCCTTTTCAAGAGTTTCCTATCACATCTACATAGTTGTCTTAATAGATTGTTTTCTCATTTTATTATTAAATCATAATTTTTGTCCAGATATTTTTTTTTAGTTTTAACCATTTTTTTGTTTTTAATGAAAAAAGTAAAAGATATAAAACGTCATAAAATACTCTCTTGTCGATATAATTTTTCTTTTTAAAAGTTTTCTTTCGTCAAATAGCAGCATATCTTTGACGATTTTTTAATAGTTTTTTTTTAGGTTTCTACCTCACATTTATGTTATAGTCTTAATTAGCCCTTTTCACATTTTATTATTAAATCATAATTTTTGTCAGATTTTTTTTAAAAAAATTCATTTTTGGTATAAACGTTATACAGATAAAAAATTATTATATTTAAATCAAAATTATATGTTTTATTTATAACTAAAATGTAAAAAAATAAAATAATATGTATTTTTTAAAAAAATAATGCTTCATGTACTATACTAGGTGACTAAAATGTAGAAAAATAACAATGTAACCCAGCGAAAAAGTGGGAAAAATGGAATCTCAGTTAATTTTCCATTCATGAAAAATATGACACCTTAAGAATCTAAATTTGTTATAAAACAATTGGAAATTGCAGATGTATTTTCATTTCACAAAAGCATTTGAGGCCTTTTTGATTTTTATGATTTATTTGAAATCAAATGCCTTTTTGAAAAGACAATATTCCTGCAATTTTCAATTGTTTTATAACAAGTGTAGTTTCTTAATATCTCTGATATTTTCCAAGAATGGCAAATTAACTGAGATTTCGTTTTTTTTTCTACTTTTTACTCAGATTACTTTATTTTTTTACTTTTAGTCAGCTAATACTGCTTACTAAAAAGTATTATTTTTAAAAAAATGTACATATTATTTTATTGTTATTATGTTTATTTGCGAGTGTAATTTAGAATGATTACAAGTATACATTATGTTTAGTCTTAAACTACTTTTTTAAATTCAATAAGACAACATATCAAAATATTTTTGTAAGATAAATTTGGTAAAAAATTTAAATTTGAAAGTAGTTAAAACAGCTGTCATAAACTAGTAATGAATTAAAAATAAACCTAGAAAAAAATGAAGTTAAAATATTGATCTATAAATAAAATATTGAAGAATATATATATAATCATTATTGAGAATTGGAAAATAGTTAAAATGAAAACATAAGTGAGCTCATTGCTATTATTAATTCAGAGATAAGATATATTTCCAAAACAGCTTTCAATAATATAAACATTGATATTGGTTTTTAGAAATGAGCTTTACTTTTTCCACCTTTTCATTCCAAATTGAAAAAGTACAAGAAACATTTTTTATATCTTCATTAGTAATCTTTTAGGATGATTATAAGAATACACATAATAAAATGATTTAACATTTGAATCAAGTCTAGAAATTATTTAGCCATTTTTTTATAGATAGACTTATGTGTCCTTATTATTTTGTTAATTACACGGAACCTTTACTCCCAGTAGAAAAAAATTGATTGGAGAAAGAGGAGAATATTTAGTAATAATCACATAATTATTTCTTATTATCTTTATATTATATATTATTGAGATCATTACTATGTCAAAACAATCCTTTTGAGTAAAAATTATTTTAAAATTATTCTTGTCATATTAATAAGTTATAGTATTATTCACATTTCATTTTAAATGATTTAAAAAAAATAGAAACTAATTATATAAAAATGCATTTATCTCTATTATAATAAATGGTGTTGAATCATCTAAAATATCAAATTATGCTGAGCAAAAACATCACATTTGTTCAAATAAAATTATTATCCTAATATTAAAAAATATCTATCACTAATTATGTTTGTATTATCACCCCACTTTTACTCAAAATAAGTAAAATAGTTCTGAGTTCAAAAAATGAGACTCAGTGAACAAAGGATTTTGTCAAAATATTTACAATCTATAAATTATTGGACTTTTCAAATATTTTTGGAACTGAGCAAAATTATGTAAAGGGTATTTCATATTTTTAGACTGATTTTAACAAAGATAAAAGCAGTAAAAATCATTAATTATTTGCCGAGTGGTTAGCACAACTGCCTTACAAGCAGTTGTCACGGGATTCGCTTCCCGGCTGAACCTTTTATACATTAGGGGAAAAAATTTACAAATGCATTTATAAATATGATTACTTTAAAAATATATAATATTTAAAAAATTATTCCTATTTAGAATTTTTAAATATTATGTTGTTATTTTAAATATATATTTGGTCCGAGAGGTCATCGCACCCGCCTTGCAAGCAAGTAGTTAATTGCAGACGGTTGTGGGTTCGCGTCCAGGCCGATGCTATGACATATGAAAAATATATTTAAAAAAAACCTGATAACTAATTGTTTAAAATGCATAGATTTATAATTGTCGAGAATAATTTATGAATATTGTCAAATAAAGATTACTAGAAATGTAACACTTTTTTTCTATTAAAATTATTATTTCACAATGGAATAAATTATATCCCACTAAGTATATTTATGATGTCGTATCATTTCAATATATTGAGAATTCAAAATAATTAAGCATAGTATTTCTTTTAGTATTTTCTTAAGATGAAAAACTGTAGACATTAGCTGAAGATTAGAGTAGTTACATGTTGAGCTAAAGTTTTTATTACGATTTCAAATAGAGTATAAAATATTTACTAACTAGAAATTATTGGTCTTTATGTCAAATTTTAAATCGAATTTTCTAGGGCATTATAAAATGGCAATGGGAAATTTAAAAAAACCACACTTTCTTATAAATTTTATTAATATATTTTATATTAAAATAAGTTTGTTCATAGTGTAACACTCTCATATATATATATATATATATTGAAGCAGTCGGATCTGAGTTCGATCCTAGCTTCATGTTATTTACCCTAATACTAACCTTAAATTTCCGATGCAATGGGGCTTTATACGTTCAATCCACGCTAATTTCCATAATGAATAACTTGTTTTAAATACGTAGTAAAATTAATTAGTTTAGTTTAAATTTGATCAATTCTCTAAATAAATTCATGATAAAATATTCATGAATTTATATATATTAAATTGCGTGGATTGTGCGTATATATATTTGTAAATATTAAATATATATAATTGTTCGAAAGTTTCATTGCGTCGGGAATACTTGTTCTTTTCACCTTTAAATAATTTGTAAAGTTTCGTAGATTAAAAGCTACATTCCTTCGATAGGCTTTCAAATTCTCAAAAACAACAGTAAAGTTTTATTAATTAAAAAAGATAAGAATTCAATTTCTAATTAAAATCATTTCAGATTTTAAGAATTCATTTTCTAATTAGGAAAGGAATTCAAAAATTAGTTTGAAAGCCTTATCGAGGGAATGTATTTGAAAACAACTAATTAAAAAAAAACACATTGATAATAAAATGAGCGCTAGCCTTAAGGCATCTGGACAATATATATAGCCCTGAAAAGTCAGGAGGAAAAAAAAGCTAGCTTTGTTGTAGAGTAGTGCAGTGAACTCTGTGCGTATAAAAATTGTATTTCATCATGATAGAGGGCTAGAACATCAGGAATCTGGCTATGGTTCCTAAAGTCCCGAGAAATCTTCAATGGAGCTGCTGAACCTTTTTCCGGACCGATCATTCTGCTAAAATTATGGAAGTTACTAAAATACTGTTCCAGTAGTCAACCAATGATGCCTACATTTTCAACAACTTGGAGATGTAACTTAAGGACCAGCGGAAGGGGTAATATATTTCTATAATGAACGTTAAACTTTCTGGTCAGTTCGAACTTTATTTTACACTCCTCCTATTTAAGAGCTCTTTATTATTTAATGTAAAAATCTTTATAAAATGCTACTATAAATTTATATTGTAATTCTTTCAATCTCTAGTCTTTAAACTTTTTCTTTTCTTACCTGGCGGTTCGTTTAACATATTATATATATATGTATTTATCGTGTGATTTATTAATGCTATTTAAAAATTATATGCCAATAATCTTTCAACTCGATGAGCTCCTCTGTTCTATTTGCCTCATGCAAATATTATAATATTAATTTCAAATAGTAATTCTCGCCCATTAGAACTAAATTTGAAAGTTCTATTAATCATCGAGTCGAAAGAAAATATTACATATTTATTATTTTTATAATTGGCTAATAATAAACTATTAACTCCGTTTTTCACCTATGTCCCCAGCTCCTAAGTTACAAGTGTTTATATATATTCATATAATGTTAAAATGGTATTTTCTTGCTTCACTAATGTTGATTTATTAATTCAAATATAATGTTAAATGTTTTTATTGCAAAAAGGGCCGATAAAGGGTTAAATAGATTTTAATTCAACTTTTGTTGTTATTTTGTATTAAGATTCAGGAAGAGCACGATATTAGGGCATAATTAATGTAGTTTATAAATGTTTTAAAATAGTTCGATAAAAGCTCGTTTGACTTTACTTAATTGGTCAAGTCATCACGTAGTGCATTCTACATGGGTTTTATTTTTCAACGATGACTATCAAGTCATCATCTTCGAACGTTGCTGGCATAGGGCAATCTTCCGCTCCGTTAGGCTGGTCGGTGATCATATTCTCTTATTTAAATTTCTCAAGGAAGAAAGTACTTCCTTTCGTATTCATTAGTCAAAGGGCGTAAGACTTGTTAAATGCAAGCTGCCATAGAACTTCGATCATCGACTAGCGATCATCTTTCAATTTTACTCTCTGCCTTGTAATTCGTCAGTACCGTTGCATCTTTGTTCCGGTAAAACCCGCTCCGTGCTCGTAATTCGTGATGAAGTGATTTAAATTAAAGTCGAACCAATTCTCAAATATATTTAGTTTAAATCAGTTTGCAAATCAAGATTAAAGTTATGCCTTAAAATACGTTTTGCTCTTCATGAATAGATTTCCGAATGTGAAAATAAATCTCACATTCCACCGTAATAAAATTAGAACAATTATTTCCATTCTTAATGAATATCTTTATCTGCCTTTATATTTCTCGTTGGGGGCATAGACATAGAATCCCATGTTGTGTAATACTTGTTGGCATATGATAAGGACTGCCACTCTTATTATATTTATAAATTCTTTTAAAGACTAGAGGTAACTAATGCAATCTATATTTTATTGAACAAAACAAATTATTATTATTATTAAATATTTTCTAACATACTTGGTTTCTTAGTTCATCATTTTTTTTATAATTATTTAAATGTTAATACTCGCTGTCTGTGTTGGCAACCCGTACATACATATGATTCGATTTAAAAAGTATTCAAAGTTACTTAATTATTAGATATTCGTGTCAGTTAAAGGGTCTCTAATCCTCACCAACCGTTGAGCTAGTTCTTGGCGCATATCACTGTGCCGTCGATTTCTGCTATCTGAGCTGTTGAGTTGGGTTTGAATTCAGTTTTGGTTCAGCTGAGTTTGAATCCGATTTGACTTGCGGTGGTGGTGGGTTTTGACCGGTACAATATATATATATATATATGTAATAAATAAAGTTTGATACCTGTATTCATTTCACAATATATGTAATATACAAATCAGTATATATATATCAAAATACAGTACAATTTATATAAATTATATTCTTTTAGAAGTACTTTCGACTATACACTTTGTACTCTTTATCAACTATATAACGTTGAATAATCAAAACGAGACAACCCTTAACAATACCCATAGGTCAATTCAGATTTCCCACAATTCTGTTATCTTAATATTTGATGACTGACGATTCATTAACATTTGACGATTTCTTGAAATCAACATAGCCTCTTTTATTTTACGTTTATTATGACAACGTTCAATTTGAATAATTTTCATATTTTTATAATCAAATTTAAATCCATATTGACAAGATTTATTATGATCAAATATAACAGATGATGAAGGTTTATTTACATCTGTTCCATATTGATTCTCTTTTTGAATTCTATTATATAAAAGCATATGTTCTTTTATTCTCTTCTCAAATGTACACTTAGATTCACCAATGTATTGTACGCCGCATCCACATATCAATCTATATATAATAGAATTTTGATTAAACTTTGAATTTTGAATTTTAGAATTATTAAGCAATCTATTTATGTTATTTGTAGAGAAAAAAGCAATATGACACAAACCATTATAAATTTTCCTTATAATGGTTTGTGTCATATTGCTTTTTTCTCTACAAATAACATAAATAGATTGCTTAATAATTCTAAAATTCAAAATTCAAAGTTTAATCAAAATTCTATTATATATAGATTGATATGTGGATGCGGCGTACAATACATTGGTGAATCTAAGTGTACATTTGAGAAGAGAATAAAAGAACATATGCTTTTATATAATAGAATTCAAAAAGAGAATCAATATGGAACAGATGTAAATAAACCTTCATCATCTGTTATATTTGATCATAATAAATCTTGTCAATATGGATTTAAATTTGATTATAAAAATATGAAAATTCAAATTGAAAGTTGTCATAATAAACGTAAAATAAAAGAGGCTATATTGATTTCAAGAAATCGTCAAATGTTAATGAATCGCCAGTCATCAAATGTTAAGATAACAGAATTGTGGGAAATCTGAATTGAACTATGGGTATTGTTAAGGGTTGTCTCATTTTGATTATTCAATGTTATATAGTTGATAAAGACTACAAAGTGTATAGTCAAAAGTACTTCTAAAAGAATATAATTTATATAAATTGTACTGTATTTTGATATATATATATTGATTTGTATATTACACACACACACACACACACATATATATATATATATATATATATTGTGCCCTTTTGTATGGGTCTCTATAAATTGTTGTATCAATCTGTTTAAAAAATTTTAAATTTAAGATATATTTAGCTATATGATGTTCAATTTTGTTAATAGCAATCTTTCAAAAAGTGTAATTCAAGTAATTTGTGAGTATTTGATATGTGAAAATTGTGCTGATGTTTGAGAGAGACGTTTCAATAAAGATGATAATAGTATGTGGTTGGGAAAACTGGCCATAATTAATACTGCATTAAAAAATTTAATAAATAAATGTTTAAAGTTAAAAGTTTTTAAAAAAAGACAAGTTAAAATTAAATGCATATATTTATTGTTGATAAAGATTAATATTTAATAGGTGTATATAAATATTGTAATAATTAGTAGTACATAATAGAAGATTAATATTTGATTTTAATACTATCGAATTATTATTTTAAAAGTTGTTATAATATATTGTTTATTTTAAAAAATATTTATTTTTAAAAAATGAAATTGTTAGTTTATTTTTAGATTATTACAAGCGTTTGTATCTGTGTTGTAAAACAGATGTTAGTTAGACACATACACACATGCTTGTGAGTTTTTAGTAAAGTTGCCAAAACTATCTTAAAATTCTGTTATAAAAATTATAAGTATTATATTGGCTATCACGAGATAAAAATAAAGATAATTAATGTGAAACATTAAATCTGATTTTTAAAATACTGCTTAAAAACATAACGAATAAAAATAGACTTAGTTTGTTTATAAAAATAATCTTATAAAAGTTAAAACTGAAATAAAGTAAGAAAGTATATTTTAAAAAAAATGTTTAATAGATTTAAATAAATGATAAAGATTAATTTAAGAATTTAATAATGTAATAAATAATAAATATTAAATAAGTCATTATTTATTTTTAATTCTGTATTGTTGGTAAAATATGTAAATAAGCTAGCAAGTTGATTGTTTAATTTACCAATCAAGTGGGAAGTTTATTCCGGTATAAAACCAAGGTTCAATTGTTTGGGGGGATTATGATTGTAATTTTTAAAGTAAAGTGTGCTATTAGAGATAGCTAAGTAAAATTATAGATGCTCTCGTAGTCATTTTAAAAATTATAAGAGAGTGGTTTTAAATAATTTATAAAAATTTTACCGTTAAATATGCAGTGCTAGTTTAATTATAGTTTCCTATTGATCGTCTCTATCGAAGCTCAATTTACTATCAAATAGTCATGAAGACATCGTATAAGGATAAAATGTATTGGAGACTTTATACTAAAAATATAACAAATGCTGGATTAACTAGGAGAATTACTAGATGGATAAAAGTAATATGTAGGACATTATATAAATTTAAAAGTTAATTGTAATTAATTTTTATAAAGACAAATATTTTAAAGAAAAAGAAATACTTCTTTATGAAGAAAGTATTTGTAAATTATAAATTTAGGTATATATCTTAGTAAAGATATGGTAATTAACAGTAATTGTATAAATACTTGCCTTGTGAAGTCTTTGTGGTTCAAAAGACTAAATTTTAATAATTTTAAAAGGCAAATAAATTGGAAGTTTAACTGGTAAAGAAATACCTATAAATAAAATTTTTATATTAATAAGGTCTGAACGCTGGTCGTACAGAATAATTTTAAAATTAATCTTACCTAGATATTTGTTGAGGAATGTGCAAATAAAATATACGTGGATATCCAAGTCAATTAAAATAATTAAATAAGAATTTATAAACTATTGACTAATTCTAAAAAATAATAACTTTTAAATAAGTTTTTTTTTCCTTAAAGAAATGAATCCGGATCCTATAAACTATTTTAATTTTATTTTGTTTATGGTGGAACTGACTTTTATTTTATTTTTTTTAAAAAAGAACGTTTTCATTTTTATAAAAACTTTTAAAACACATGATGTACCGGAAAAGGAAGTAATGTTTGGTGAAAGTTTGTGCCTAGGAAAAAGAACAATTATGGGTGAAAGAAGACACCGTTGGATTTTATGTAATATGTTTTATTTATTAACTAACATAAATATTTAATTAATTATTGATTTGTTAAAGATAGGAAAGGTACATTTACATTTTAAAAAAATAACTAAATATTAATATAACATTTCATTGCATAAAGTTTATTTTTTATAATTATACGACACGTAATATTTTAAAGAATAATTGTTGAGTGTAAATGTGAAATTATTTTGTAAAACTATAATCCTGGAGAACATCGTATGGCGGACTGTACATTAGAGTATCATTTATGGTAAAAATTATATAATAATAATAATTTGATGTATTTTGATATGTTTTCTTTAGATCAACCAAATATTAATTGATTGTTGAATGAATGTATAAATATTTAAATAATATATACGCATAAGATTAGTAATAACAGTTTTATTTTAATATGCATACTTTGAATTTATGATGTAAATTTAATACAACGTAATATGAGAAATCTAGAAACAATTATATGATTCTTTCGTGGATAAATTTTAATGTTTCTGTTACAATGTTAGGAATGAGATTTATTATATTAGTATAAGTTATTTATTTTTCTTTTCAAGTTAGTAAGAGATATAAAAATCTATATTTTATTTTATTTTATTAGATAAGTTAAGTTAATTTTACATAGAAATTTATATTTTGATTTAAGGTTTATCGGATATAGATGATGAGGTATAAGAGAGTTTGGATAATTATTTTTTTTTTTTTTTTAAAATTGGTCTTCTGTTTTTCTGAAGTTGAATAAGGTTAAAATGATATTTGTAGATAGAAGTTTATTAGGAAGGAATAGGAATAACAAGTTAAGAAGAGTAATAGTTTAAATAGAAAAGAATCATAGAATTTTATTTAATATAATACCTTATAAAATTGGTAATTGTTGAATAATTTTAAAAATTATTTTAAAAGAACATATACGTATTGCATATTTTGGTAAGACATGTAGTATGAAATTACATTAGAATGAAATAAATAATTATAATCAATAATTAGTATTGTATCACAAAGTTATATCAGTTTATACATTATTTGACATTGGAGTAATGCTAATAGTAAATGTAATACATATTAGTACATTATAATATAAATAGCAGAAGTACTTAGGTGAAGTAGCATTTTAATTGTTAACGTTTGTTTATTTACATGTACTACATTTTAGGATATTTTAGGATATTTTACATAAAATTTTCTTGTATTAATTGATGACAAAATGATATCTATTAAAATTTAAGTTCATCAATTTAATTAAATGTTGTTGATAAAATATTTAAAGAATGTATAAATTATTTATTTATGATTATGGAAATAGTAACAGTGTAAAAAAAAAAAACTTGTATTATTATTTTTTTTTATTTTTTATTTTCTTTTGTTTTCACTTATAATGTAAATAGTGTAAATAAGTTATTGGTTAAAGTTAATGTAAATAAATTTGTTAAGTTGTTTTAAAATGTGTCGAATTCATTATTTTACACCACAGCATTTGACAACAGATAATTTGAATAAACATAATATTTGCACAATATGAATTTATTATTATTATTATTATTTAGAAAGAAACACAATATTTTCTTAATATAATTTATAGAAATTGATTGACATTAACATATAATATTATGATGGTCAGAAAGTAATTATAATGCACAATATAAGAGTATAATATTATTTATTGCCACAGATTGTTAAATTATAAGAATTTAGTATATTTTAAAATTAAGATGCTATATGGAAATGAAAAACATGTATATGATTTACTTATTTTCTTAATGATTAATAGTATAATAAAAATAGATAAGATTAAGTTATATACTAAAGATTATTCTTGTTAGTTAGTGTTATTGGAGTAAGTTAGGTGTATTTAGGTTTGATATTAAATCCCTTATCATTCTTATCTGCACGAATTATTATTACTTTAAGATAATTAGAAGAACCTGAGATTATTTAATTATATTTCCTTAACAAAAGATTGAGATTTATTTATCTATTATTATGAAAGGTAGTTAATTTATAAAAGACATAAGAGTGCTGTAGATGTAGTAATGAAATAATAAAGATGTAATTAGTATTCTTATGCTATTGAGATAATGTCTTGGGAAGACATTGGCTCAATGTAAATTCAATTACCAATTGTAACTTCACTTCACAGTCTCATGATTTTAGTAAATACTTATTTAATTAGTAGATGATATTGGACTATGTTAATTTTTGATAAGTTATAATAAATCTGATAAGATATAGTATTATAAAAATATATTAAAGATAATTATACATATTTTAGCTAAGCATAATGATTTAATTGAGCTAGTCATATTTTAAGTTATATCATATATCGAGAAATGAGGGTACAATATATATATATATATATATATATACTTGTTTATAGTTCCTTGAAATGAAAAAAAGAAGAGGAAATAAATGAAAGAGAAGATAAAAATAAAGCGAAAGTCATATTTAGTACTTAAAATACAGTAATATAAACTAAAATAGCAACTAGATCGATAAAATAAGAACAAGAGAAGAAAATTAGTAGACTTTTATTAAGTGATTTGCAAAGGTGGTGGAAAGAAAATCTGACTTAAGTTTTAGATTAAGATTCAAAACCGGTTCTCTTCCTTTTATCTTTAATAATAGAATTCTAAGAAAGAATTAACATTATAGAAAGAAAAAAAAACTAAAATAAAATAAAATGTAATTCCAAATTAGAAATAGAAAAATAAAATAATTAATAACATGTAATTAAATTAATTAATGACATGCAATTAAATTTTGGAAAATTCCTGGCAGATAAGATAATAGATTAATCTAAAAAAGATAAGATTAATCATTTAATTTTAAAAAAACAACTAAAAGCAAAAATGAATAAAAGTGAACTATATGTGGATATAAAAATAACAGGCTAGATAGTTTAAGAGTTATTTAATTTTTGGGGGTTCAAGTTAAGAGGATATAAAATTTGCTAATCCACTGGGACAATTGCTCAGAATGTGTCTTGCAGTTTGTCCAAAGTTTGAGTTTAGCAGAATTATTTTTGAAGTTCATCATAGACTGTCAAAGAGGAGACCGAGAGGCACAAGATTATAATTTATTAAGAAAGTATGTGATGGTCTGTAAAATTAATAATCAGCTAAATAACACCATGCATTTCTACAAAACTGCAGGAGTGTCCATCTGGGCTTCTTTTCCCAGTCTCCATCATGATCAATCTCTTTTTCCTGCCATCAATGCCTGGCCTGTAATGTAGGACTCTACCATTTATATTCTCTCCTATTGCCATTCTGAAGTTCTAGATAATGAAAAGGAATCTAAGCTGATGATCAAATGGCTAGTCATGAAAAATAAAAGGAGAATAATGGTCTTAGAAGCCCACGGACTGGGAAGGTATGATCATCCAAAATGGTCACAAATGGATATAATGTTATATCCAAGTTAAAACCTAGGTAAATATGTTGAACTTTAATGGTAATTGTCTAAACATTATTCATTATAAAAGAAATAATATGAATGAAGAACTATTGAGATTACCAATGTTAGAATTACATAATTGAAGAAATATGTGATAAATTAGATCTTTTTATTGGTGTTAAATATTTGTGCAATGGTATGTCTGTATCTAGGAATAAAAAGTATTTGCTAAAGATTACTTGGTCTGTTCTCTTTCCTTTACCTGCATCTCCATGATAAAAAATGGATACGTTTGATATATGTTTGTAATTTATGTGCTGGGTTATCTGTCTCATAGTGTTGGAGCTAGTCTGGGTTATTTTCCAAGTACTGGGTTTCCCTATACCATTTGTCCAGGACATTTGGGTTGTATAAAATTTATATGACTGGATGGTGCCTGGGATTTATCTTGAAAAAATAAATTGCCTTTGGAGGATTGGCATAGTCCTAGCAGTTATGGAGGAAAGCTCTGATCACAAAAAATGATCAAGATATTTGTGCACTCTCAGTCTGATCATAGGTATGATTGATAGTTAATCTATCATTAATATTTTACCCTCTGCTTGAGTGTATGATCAAAGGGTTATCAAAACAGTTTTTAAGTTAATATATATATATATAATTTCAAAAGGGAAAATATGGGAAAACCTCTTAAACATTACAATATATGTATAAAATCATTCTAAAGTTTGTATTTAACATCATTTTATAAATTATGTTTGAATGTATAAGTGTATTTATTTATTCATCTGCCAGCTGCATTCAAAATAGATTTCAATTTTTCACAATCGTGCAAGCTTTGTAAGTTGTAAATTAATCAAACAACACAAATTTGTCAAAAGAAGTTCAATAAAATGATGACATTTTTCTTTTTTAAAATTTATGATTTTTAATGAATATTATTTACCATCTATTTCCTTACATATAATTGTATTTCTTGCTTATTTTTAATGTAGTGTGTTTGAATGTGAAGATGATTTTGAATAAACATTGTATTCAACATTAAATATGTTTTCAGCAAATAAGATTACTCAGAGTTTACAATCAACTAATTTATTAAAAGACATTACATTTAAAAAGTGCCATTGCAACTCTTCTAAACTCTTGATGAATGAAAATGTAGACATAAAAAGGACAAATGAAACTGAAATATTCTCCAAATAAAGCGATAAACATGAACATGTACAATAAATCATTACTGACCTTACCAGTAGATTGTAAATTCTTGCAACAAAACAGAATCGCTGACATTGATTTTGTTATTCCAAAGATAATCTGTATTCCCAAAAGAGCATTCAATAAAAGAAACGTTGATTTCAACTGTTGATAATGGGCTTCATTTTTTCCTTCTTTTCGTTTCCGTTTCTCTTGCACTCTTTTTTTAAGCTTAAACATGGTGCAAACATTTAATGCAAATGACGATAATAAAGTCATACCATTCAAGAAAATCGTGTGACTAATAATCTGGATTAAATGGAAGGTTCTAAACGCAAGACTCTTATTAATATCAATTATATTTATGATATAATTATCATCACAAATGAACAGCTTAATGCATATTATGTCTTTCAAATGAATAACTATCAGAAAGTTAATAATTGCAAAACTTATTATATATTTTTTTATAAGTTGTAAAGAAATCCAAGACTTATAATTATGAGGATAAAACACTGCAAAAAAACGATATACTGTTATTATGAAGACTAAACAGTAGTTCGACCCCAATAATAATGAAATGGTAATAAAAATCATTTTAAAGACAAATAATCGAAAATAGTAATTAATAGTAGATAAATAAAAATAAAATACCATCAGACAGAAAAATAAATAAGTCAACAATATGTCATACGTTGATGAAATAATAAAAGCAATTTTCATTTGCATATCTAATTGCAATTTTTTAAATACTATTATACTTAATGTATTTCCTAAACTTCCAACAACCCAGAGATATGGAAACAATTTTTTTATGAATGTAAATAAGATTGGAAGTAATGTATAATATTCCATTGTGTTGTTAAAGTTAGTAGAAGTACAGTTTTGAAATAACATATTTTTAACAATAATACTTCATATAATTTTTAATATAATAAAAGAATTTATAAATGTTTGTCAGTATTTTAAATTTAATAATCTCTGCTTGATGACGTTGTAAATTTCAAGATTCCATTTGTAAAAGAGAAAAATATGTTCCAAGGTTGACCACTATGAAAATATAGTCTTGAGGTATCTAAAGATTTACAGTGGATTACTTATCATAGGTTAATAAGGATAATTTTACTGAAAAATACACAAAGATATATATATATATATATCACAGTAATTTCAATGAAATACACACACATATATAAATAAATTCTTTTGAAGGATTAATATGTGTATTATTATGAAATTCCAGCTCAAGAAGCTATGTAGGTCAATCCAATAGATGAATTGATATCAAAATTAGAGAAGATAGATATGCTTTCAATCAAAAGGTAAATATATCACATTTACTTCACATTTTTAGAAGTTTGTCACACACCTGATTTTGATATTGCTAAAATATTTGCTAATTTGGAAAAGTATAATGTGAGAACCTTGAGAGACTATTAAAATATTTAAAAAGCTGGGTGGTTTAAATATTTATGATGCACAACATATTCCAGCCTTGTGGAGACTATTTATTTTATTTATTTCTTCTAAAATCAACTTGCAATGAATAACTGAAGAAAATACATTTTTTTAATCCACCTATTCTAAATAATCAACCATCACATATATGCAAGAATGATGGTTCTTTACTTCATGTTCAATCATTGTTATTTAAAATCTAACAATTTCTTATTAAGACTTTAGCCTTGACAATGATGAATATTTCATCAAAACATCAGGAATTGAAACAAAATAATACACAGCTTAATACTTTATTTACATCATATGACCATAAAAATATAAAATATAATATATTGTAACTATAACAAATCCAGTGCAACTCAGATTGCATTAAAAAAATGTTTAATAAAAACTCATGTAAACTGACTATAAAATATGCCACATATATGGTATCACTTGAGTAAACTGCCTAAAAAATTGAAATAAGGATTAGTTTAGGCACTTGGCTATGTTTCATAAATTTACTGTGTAATATATGAAATAATAATGAATTATACTGTAAAGGAAGAACAAAAAATGCTTTTGATACACAAAAGAATTTTGAATTGTGTAGTTTATCCAAAGTTTGCATATTTTAAAATTAGTTTTGGATAAAATCTCCTAAAAATTTGTAGTAAATCTGGTGGTAGATTTGAAAATAATATTAAAATTTTGAAATTAATAAAAATAAGCAAATTATTGAGTTATAATTAAAAGTCAGAAATAAATGTTCCTTCTTTCTATATCATGAAATGTAAATAAAGTAGAGAAAAAAAATACTTTTTTATTTTACTTATTTATGTATAAAAATCAGAATATTCATAAAATTTGAGCCCATAACATGATTTAAAGAGAGGAAAGATCATGTTTTTTCAAAAAATATATTGTTGTAATAATGAAAAGGTCATATACTTTCTAATTGGTAATGCATATATGTTGTTTGAAAATATGTTGTTTGAACAACATCAAATAGGTCTGAAACAAAAAAACTAGGCATTCTAATTTCAGGAGTTCATCATTTCATTCCATATTGTTTTGCATTTTAATCTTGTCTACTTTTGAAGCTGTGTTACAGCAATCCATGCTGAGAAAAAAAACAACTGCTGATTAAAACTATTTTTTCACCATAATTTGGATAGTCATATTTCACTGTCTGTTTTTTAAAGTATTTTTCTATATTCTGGTATTAACAGTCAGTATGATGGCTTTAAGTAGTACAATATATATAATGTGTGGCTAGACAAAAATACATTAGACAATATAACTCAGAAAATGCAATCAGATTCAGAAATTGAAGCTAAAATTTGCAAAACCATCCAGTACAATCATGTCTATAATTCCATGAAGGAAGTAATGAACAGTTATGTATAAATTATCCAAGGCTTTCTGATATTATACCCTCATATAATGTCACCAATGCTGCTATATTTACTCTCTAACATAGCCAATGATCAAGGAGAACTACCAATGAAGACAACAGTAAAAATATATTAAGAGAATATCTGCAAAAACCATAGTTTGTGACTGATTCAATATTCAACATGATAAGATCTTATCATTATAAATGCTGCAAGACCTTAAATTTAAATTTAAAATATCTTTTACTAATATGATATTTAATATTTTTGTGTATGTGCTAATAGTTGCAAGTATATCAGAGTACATAAGCAACAGTTTTATTTACTGTTTATTAATAAATTGTTGCATTGTTTTATCATTAATCCATTTAGTTTGTGTTTGTGATTCAATCCAAATATTATATTTTTTACACCAGTATGCTAGTTAATACCCATAACCCTGAGAAATCATGCAATCCACTGGGACACATGCTAGGATAGTAGCAATATTTGATGATTATTATTCCTTTAAAAGTTTTCCAAGAGAAAAATTATTTTTAGAAGGTTTGGGCCTTTTAGTTTCTTTTTTGTTGACACTAGAAAACAAATAAAATACGATTGAGAGTACTTTTAAATTACACGTCATCATCACATTGCTTAATATTATCATACATTGTGAATTACATTTTTTTTATTTGACTTTTATTAACCATTCAACTTTTATATTTATTTGATCCAAAATTTACGGTACACATTGAATAGATTATTATATATCTTTGATTCTGATTTCAAGTCCATCTTCTGTGTATTGTGGCAAATTTTACTGTCACAAAATTTTACCAATACAATATATATATATATTAAATTTTAAATCTCACACGCATTCTTATGATTTGAGAAAGGACAATCTAAGGAAGGTACTTGATATTGTACTGAAACGTCAGCATTTAGCTTTTTCACTACACGAAATATCCCGCAAATAGTAATAATAATATGGCATCTTTTATCCGTGAAAATATTAGAATTAATATATATATATATTGTAACCTCTCCATTGTAGACCACATGTATGACTTTTAAAAATAAATATAAAAATGTTATTATATGTTTAGAAACTTTGTAATAAGATTATTTATTTATAAAGCAAATGATAATGTATTAATAAGTTAAGAAAATAATAATAATTTGTAAAAAATGAAAAATGTATTTCTTTGTTTATTTTTAAGATAAAATTAATTATTTTCAAAATTTTAAGAATCAATATAAAAAAATCTAATAGAACAGATGCAGGCTAATTCAGACAATTAAATGATTGGAATAAGAATTTGGAAGATTGCCCAATAAAAACGAAAAAAGAACAAATTACCATCTGCTATAGAACTCGGTTTACGTAAATTGTTTTTTTGTAAAGCTTGTTAATTAGCAGTTGTGAAAATGATTTGGATTCTTTTACATTGGTATATATTTTTAATGATGGCCTATAAATTTTAGTTGTAATGCTGACTTGAACTTTGTGAAAATGTAATTTTCTTCCTGGAATTGCGATAATGCCTTAAAAATACTGAATAATGACTAATTATATCGATTTAATGTTGGATCATATTTGCAGGCACTATAACAAAACTGAATAATTAGATGAATAAAAAAAATTAAAAACCTATTATGGATTACCAGAAGAAATCACTGAGAAAGTGGAATATGCACACATATTAAATATATCTTGTTTTCTTTATTATAAAACACAATTATCAAATGAATTTAAAAATCAACTATTGATTATAAAAAAAAAAACATCACTTAGGAAGAGGAATATGTAGACATATTAAATATATCTGGTTTCCTTGATTATGAATCATGACTACCAAAAAAAGAACTTATTTTTTCTAGAATAATATTCAAGTTGAATTATTTATAATTTAGACAAAACTATGATAATGCATTTGTTATGGTCAGATATCTCATTATTAAATTGACGTGAATGTTTAAAAAGAGTTAATTTCAACCGAAAAATAAAATAAATGTAATTTGGTAAGAGTGAAATAACTTTTATTGAATGAAGGATAATTTTAATTATAACATTAATAAAATTTTTTGCAAAATTTTATAGTTAACTTTAAAACTAAGAAATTGTTAAGTTAAAAAAAATAGTTATATCTTTATATAAGATTGATTGGTTTCTTAAGTCTATTTTAAATGCTAAATTTCTGTCATGTATATTCCATCTTTAATTGAATTATGTAAATATATAAATAAAAAAAATGTTATATTATTTATATTCTGTTGTTGTATCAAATAAATTTATTGTTATAGTTAAGCATAATTTTCATTAATTTTTTTTCATCTGACGTATAAGTATCTTATTTAAATATTTATGTCAGAATAACGTTATATGTGTGGATAGGGAGATGATCAGCAAATATTTCTGGATCTGCATGAAGGCCTATACTTGATGTAAGCTTCAGTAAGGCATTACCCACGACTATTACTAAATTATGATAAAAAAATTTGTTGTTGTAGTCACTCCACCATGTACACCGTCTTAACTAGTCATTCTTGATTACAGATAATCATTTTTCCTAGACGAGCGTACTATTTATTTGGGGCTATTCCGTTACAATATATATATATATATATATATATATATATATAAAGTAATTTGATGCAAATTACATTAGTATATTGTTAATATTAAAATTCCCTGAAATACAAAAAGAAACATATATATATAATTGACTAATTTGTCCGATAATTAGTAGTAACAAATCAAATCTTTTAGATTTGAAAAACCCTTTCGTCAAATAAGTTAGAATCTTGAAACACGTGAACAGAAGAGAGAAATACAATGTGATTTTTTAAAAATTTTACTATCATATATTAATATTCATACCAACTGCAAATAAGGAGAAAAATAAATAAATTAATAATTAGATTAGCAATTTAAAATATCCCTGTGGTATTATAAGCTTCAAAAGATTTCATGAATAAAATATATGAAAATAATAAATGTATGAACTAATTAAAGGAAAAATAAAAAAAATAATAAAAAAACAAAAGCACAGCAACATGGCCATGTTGCTGTGCTTTCTGATGAAAACCAGTCTGCTGGTTGAAATATTAAACAGCTTTATAGAGAAGTAATTGTGTGTTTTTAAGAATAAAATATATATACACATCCTTTAAATATTATCAATTTTATTTTAGAAAATAAATATTTTAACCTCATATGTTATTTAATCCATGAATTTTTTATGGGGTGCGGTAAAAATTATATCCATATTAATATATTTGATGGAGCAGAATATTCAACATCTGTTTCAGCCATTATCGATCCACTGCAAGATGAAAGTCTTGCAGGTTTAATCCAATTTTTACTATCTTTCATCAAACTTTCTTATTTCATCCACATCTTTTTTAATCTCTTGGAATCTAGTTTAAGATTTCAATTGCCATCTATTATCTTCTGTTCTAGCAAAATGTCCAGTCTAGCTACATTCCATTTTTTTAATTCCTTCAATGATTTCAGCAATAGCTGTTTGATCTTTCATCCATATATGTCATTTTTGATCTCTTCTTGCTGCTACTAATATAAATCTCTAAATACTTAATTAAATATTGTATTTATATATTAGACTATATTCACCATCTAATATTAATTATTGAATCTCTTTTAAAAATTTAACTTTATTTAAATATTTCAATTACATTAAACTGTTAGTAATAACACACAGGCTAGCACATGCACAACGTTTCGAGAGGTATTATTCTCCTCTCTTCTTCAGGTGTTTCTGGCTTAATCAGTAATAGTATTAGCATGGGAGTTGAACCTGAACTCTTATATTTTTGAATATTGAATTTTAAGGTAATGCTTCAACTAATTGAGTGATGGCTAGGTTAATTATAGTGTTACTTTAACATTTAATATTTAAGAATCTAAGAGTCTAGGTTCGATTTCCATGTTAGTACTGTATTAATTTACTATTATCTGTCCAAGTCTTAAATCCATAAATAAGAATTGGTATATTACATTTACTAAAAGAAGTTATTTTCAAACACATAACCATATTTATATTCAATGTTATTTCTACCTAACATACTTCAATCAAATTTAAGTCTATGATTAATTTCATCCTTTATGTTTTCATAAATATTAGTAATCTGACTAAAGAAATGTAGTTATTAATTTTTGCTTTATTATTATAAATCTTTATTTTCTTGTTTTGTAAAACTCCAATGAACTTTAATTTAGTCTTTCTATCTTTAGTCATAATTTCTTACTTTCAACTGATAATTGAAGCCTGTAATTGAAGATTTGGAACATTATTTTAAAACAATGACATCATCAGTAAATCTAGATAACTTACATACTTTTTCATTTATTTTTAATCCTTAGTAAAGTACTTTAATTCATAAAATCATTCGTGTAAAAGTATTGTAAAATATTTTGGTGATAAGGAGTCACCTTGTTGAATGCCCTTTTCAATATTAATATTCATAATATCATTATGTAATCTAATCACTGCTATTGCATTTTAAAAAAATTTTTTTCAGGCTATGACAATATCCTAATATAAAGATCCAATTCTTTAAACTATGTAGAAATGCTTATAGAATCAAATACCTTTACAAATTCTAAACCTAATGGTAACTCACATTCATTTGTCCTTTCAATAATTATTTATGCTTATAAATGATAAGCTGATCTAAAACTACTTAATAGTCAACTTGTAATATTCTTAGTAAAAATTTTGTATCTTTCTTATGACGTTTTTTTTAAAAATGTTAATATTATTACTACATTATACCAATCATCTAGTACCTCTTTATGACCTAGAGATTTTGTATATAACTTTGCCAACAATTTTTTTTTATTTCTTTACTTGTTTTTTAAAGATATCAACTATAATTTTATCAATACATGAAGATATTTCTTTTTTCATATATTTAATTTCAAGTCTCACTTCTCCACTTAAAATTCTGGGAAATTCCAAGGATGTAGTAATTATAGAAGATACAATTTTCTGTTGGTTATTTCTAAATAATTTTTATGGAACTTTTTCACATATACCATGATATCATTTCTCTTTTTAAAAATAGTTCTGTTTTTTAACACAGAAATAAATTTTCTATAAAGACAATAAAAGTTTTACATTTTTCAAATTTTTATTTTCTTCCATATTTCTCCTTGCTAATTTATAATTACATTTTCTTATATTGTTTTAACTATTTTTCGTATCATTTTATAAAACTCTAAGCATTTAATGTTATTTAATGAATCTTTTTTCTCTCTTTTCTTCACAAGTTGTCTTGTCTCAGTAGAAATGTAATAGTTAATTACTGTTTTCTTCTACCAGACTTTTTGTTGCTGTTATTAGTCGTGTATCAAAATCTTATTATTTTTGCTTAAGTCTGAATCATCTTCAAAATCTAAATATTTTTAAACAATTTGCAAGTTCTAATTTAAATCATTGGAGTGTTTCTGTTGGTTAGAAGTATCAACTGCAAATACTATAATTTTTATCTTTCTAGTTTTGCATTAACATGTATCATACATGTCACTAATCGATGCTCACTTCTTTCTTGAACTTATCATGAACATTAGAATCTTGAAATACATTACTTTCTGTACCTTCATTTGGATAATTTCATGTCCAATTACATATAGCAGTTTTCTCAAAGAAAAAAATTATTGTAACGCTTTACTTTTTTTGCAAACTCCACAAATCTGTTTCCTCTCTCTTTTCTACCATCATATCAAAATTTACCCTTAGGAATTTTGGTACCAGTTTTAAATGTGCTCTATACCATTTTGGATGCCAAGGACATGAAGGGAACTAAAACTCATAAATGTGAAAGGAAGACTAAAAAAGAAAAAAATCTATGGTAATATGGTCATGTGTTCATATACATTTATAAAAGCTGAAACATTATTATCTACTATGCAATTTTGATGCCATTTCTGAACTTATTTAACAACAGCAAGTGCTCGTTAGTTTTTTTTTCCAACGTTCATCTTGATTCACCTATATATCCACTACCACACCTACATATCCATTTAAAAATGATACAATTTTATTTACAAATGAGGTTTTATCCTTATAATTATTTATTAATTTGTTTAATGTAGGAGATGTGTAAAATGCAATATCCATATACCTTTATAAATCTTCCTTATAAAATTTACTTGATCATTCGAAATGTATGGTATTGAAATCCATATTTTTTATTAGCAGGAGGATCAATATTATTATTAAAACTTTTATTCTTATATATCTCCTATTAAAATATTTAACATTATATATATGATTATAATTGTAACCAACATTTAACAATTCATTCGAATATATTTCAATATTTTTGCCTTTATCTGATAAATATTTGCAAAGACTATTATTTATAAATAAGAAAGACTTCAAGTCTGCCATTTTATGTTACATTGGTGCTCTTGATTTATATGGAATATAACCTATTTTTACTATTGCTTTAATGGTCATACAGTAATCCAACATACTTTGATTTCTAGTTATTTTAAGATCAAGAAATTGAACACACATTAAATATTCATTTGTTTTTATCCATTTTAAGCCATTTAAATCATTTAATTCTTTGAACAACTCTTTAATTATATTTGGCCTGCCACATACAAGAACATCATCAACATATCGATAACATACAGCAAGTACAATCATAGAATTGTGGGAAGGTTAGTCTTTCAAAGTGTTAGTTGACAAAGACTACAAGGATAGTCGAAATAACTACTAAGTGGATAAAATTTTTTAAATATATCTGATTACCATATTTATATATATATGCATATGAAGTAGTATATGTTTGTGTTCAGACATTCAAATAATTCACTGGATGGTGCAATGATCAACATCATCTTTAAAATCCATTTACTGCATTTTAGATTTGAAATTAGTTTATAGTGTCAGTACATACATGCTATCATAAAACTGACACATTAATGATGATCATCATGCATCAGTATACCAGAATTTTATGTGTATTATGTAACTTTAGATATATGCATATTGTTGCCTTTATAGTATGCCATAAATTTGTTATAAGCTAGATGATAATTAACCTGATTTTGTTTGTGCACCACTTTTATACATAGTCACAAAACATGATTGTTAATTAGTAAGGTTTAATGCTCATGTGAAGATTCCTAACTTATAGTTATATATATATATATATATATATATATATATATATATATATATATATATATATATATATATATATATATATATATATATTACATATAATTCCCAGTTCAGTGTTGATTTTTTCCATGGGTGTTTTTTAAGATTGGATTTCAGGAGTTATAGATCAATTGGCTGTCTTTGATTTATTAGCATTAGTTTAATTGGTTTGTCTTCTCTGTATTTCATTCATTTCCAAGTAAAAGTAATCAATAGACTGCATTGTATTAGCAGAATGTGTGCTCATGATGTGGATTCTGCTCATTGATACATAAATGGTCCAGTTTGTTGATCTTACAATATATTCTGCCATTACAACAATATATTGAGAAACAATATGTAGAACATCTAAAAAATGGAGATGGCGAAATCTAATACTAATAGTAATTGAGATGGAGTACACAAAAATACAATGAGAAAGTTCATCTAATGAGTGTTCCCATTTCATCTTAATAGTAACTTTCCATCAGTTTATAACAATTTTGAATAGTATATTATGCATATATTCTTTGATATGTTAAATAAGTAAGCTACATTTGCAGTGATTTTCTATAGAATATCACCTATGAAGTCAGTGCAGGATTTATATTACAATAATGAGTTACCAGATTTGCATATTTAGTGACATAAAAACTTTTTTTTTTACTTTAGATGCCTAATAGTATTTTCTGTTTGCTCTTCCCACTATTTAGTAAAATATTCTAGATCTATGAATGACCTGGTTGTGAAGATAGTTATATATTTAATTGCTTTAACTATATTAATTTGGAATTTATCATTAACTATATTAATTATTTGCAGATCTTTTATGTAGTCAATTAATAATGAGCGTGATAGCAATAGCTGGCTTATGAGAAAAATCATAATTTTCTATGATATGGATAATTGACGTGATATGAGAGAGGCTGGTTGCAACTATTTTATATCAATAATCATTTAGCTTTACAAAAGAAGTCGGATTAACTTTCATCTGCTGCGTTATTGATCCTGTTAGTGTTAAACTAATAAGTTTTATATTATCGCTATTTGTTGTCTTAACATTTGTAGTTTCAATATTTTTTTTCCAAGTACCTTTTATTTGTTGCCTTATTTGTGAATCTTCCTGAAGTCAAGTTTAACAAAGACAAAATTACTATCAAGCTTTCATAAAGGTTTGGATTTATGTAATTTATTTTATGGTTCCAATAAAAGTGTATTATTGCTGGACATTAGCCCCACTTTTTTGTTTGCCTCATTTTCATGGGTTCCCCACAATCTTTGTGTATGAATGGGGTATATCATATAATTTGTGATTTAGATCATGTTATAATGCTATTTTTACTTCAAATATTTAGATTTTTTATTTTTTGTGATTTCCCCAAAAATATTGATATTTGTATTTATAAGTTTATTGCATTTATTTGAATTTAAGATTGTAGAATATTTTTGTTGAAATTTTCACTTTATTACAGGGAAACTTTAATCTTAGTATTCGACTTCTTGGAGTTCATGTTGACATTAGGAAGATTACAATATTTAACTTTGCGATTTTAATAGCTATTGGCGTGTTTTCAGTAACAATCATGGTTTCAATTCTTTTTGTTTACTTTCATAGACTGTAATATTTAAAATTTTATTTGCTGAAATGTCAAACAGGAAATACTATTGATGTATTAGCATTTCATCAAACGAGGCTAAATATTGTACGGAAGAAATCTTAGACATTTTAATAAACCCGACAACAGTGAACAATATTCAAAAAATTAATACATTGAAAGATCAGTATAATGAATTAAATGACATTGTTCAAGGAGATATAAAGACACTAAAATTTAGAAATATAATTGGGATACCTAACAAATTGATTCGAACAACTATTAATTATGCAAAGACAAAAACATACTAGCAGAGAAGAATTCGAACATTAAAAGAACAAAAAACATTCTAGTAGGGAGTAAAACATATAAGATCTAGAAATATAATCAAGATATACCAAAACTAATATTAATTTCTTTAAAGAATATGATTGAACAAATAGACAAGCTAAAATTTGCAATAACATTAAGATTTTCACATATCACATTAAACTTGAAATATCTAATAGCTAATCACACGGCAAATTATTTTAGCTCTAATTATGGAATACATAAATAACGGCCGGAGATTAATAAACAAATATTTTTTTATAACAGTGAAAACCCATAATACCATTAATCTACTTATAAATCACTTAAGATCTCTAACAATTACACATGCTAAAATATTTGCTAAGATATTATTAGATAATCTTGGCAATTAAACTTCTACTTGTCTATTATTCTAAGTTAGGAAGACACATTCATCATGTAATATTGGTATATCATAAAATAGTTCCACGTGTAAACTAAAATAGTCTATTTGATTTGACTACAATAAAAATTGATTTCAAAAGTATCTGTGATCATGTAGATTCTTGGATAGTACAATTCGCATAAATTATATTATTTTTAGAAGTAATTTAGACTATACATCTTGTAGTCGTTATCAACTATATAACATTGAATAATCAAAACGAGACCTTTTATAATGTATATATTGTGACTATCTGAATGGGCACAAGGTTTTAAAATACTTTGTATCTTAATTAAATAGTTATATTATATTAAAAAAAAGAAATAGCCTTAGAATTTTAATTTTTTTTTTGCTGGAGATTGTTTAAAGCTTGGATATGGATTGCTTATGCAGTTTATTGACCACTTGATAGGTATTCATTATTATTAGTGTGGTTAATGAGGTATTTAGTGTAAGGAAGAAGGGTTGTTTATTAATGGAATTGATACATTTTGTCAGAAAGATGCAGTTATTTTATATTATTGTAGTATTGGTATGAATGGTTTCAAAATCCTTTATTCATTGATACTTATCTTTTGTCAGCAATTAATAGCCATTTCAATTATATTTAGTTAAGATAGTTTAATATTTAGGTTGTAGTACATGTGTATGCATGTATGACTCTGCATCATTTTCATTTCATTTTCATCTTTTAATAACAGCAAACAATAGTATATTCTCAATAAAAACCTTTAAATTACAATAATTATCTTAAATAATTTAACAAATATATATTTCTTTCCAATGATTAATAGATAGTTGAATCAATAGATTATTTTACAAATTAAATAAATTATTAATCATTTTTATTTAATAGTTAATTAATATTCATTTTTCTTTCAAGTTTATAAAAGCTATTTGTTTTATTATTATTTTTATCTTGATTTTAATTCTAAAAATCAAAGGATTTTTTTTTAAAGATTTTTTTTTGAATATGTAATTAGCTGAGACAGAAGAAAAGCATGGGAGTAACCTTCTGGAAGGAAACGAACCTTGCTAAAGAGGGCTTTTTAACAAAGATCTCCAGTGAAAAAATTTGCTTATTATGTAATGTAATTGTAGCCAAAAACAGTGGCTCATTTTTGTGAAAGTAAAACCAGTTGCTGAAGTCAAATTGATTTTAAAAAGACTTTGGAGTAAAATTTTGAAAGAATCCCAAGAAATTTATTATGGGACAAGTTAATTTCAGAATGCAGTTTTAAATTTTAAAAGGTACTCAGTTTACTTTACTCTCCTTGATTTAAACATATTGAATTAACCTCTTCCTAACTATTGCTTTTTTTAAAAATGTATGTTAATAACGTCCATTCTATGTTACTTCACTTAATTGTCATTTTAAATAGAAATAAATTGCATGAATATTATTGTTGTATCATTAACCAATGTGTGTTCTTTAATATATCTGGAAAACACATGCAGAACTATTTTACAGAATATATTTTAATTCTTCACTATTTTCTGTGTTATGTTTTTGTGAGAATTGAACATAAATTTAAGGATATGCATAGTTTGATAAATCATGACATGTTTAAATTTATCATAAAGAGATGACAGTATTTTTGTTTGTCTGGTATTTCTGGAAATAATACGTATTTTAGATGAAGGAAATAAAATGTGAGCTACTTCAAATTAAGTATTTGCATAAATCGAATGGAAGGATAGAAATGTGGGTAATTTTTGTTTCTTCGATAAAGATGGAAAATAAAACAAAATATTATTAATTGAAGAATTACTAAGGAAACACGGTATCTTAATGGACAATATTTAAGAATAAACCAGGCATATAATAAATTATAAAGTGTTAAATGTTATTCAAAAAACTACTAAAAATAATTACGTATTCAATTTAGAACTACAACGGAATAAGTGAGATAATTCTTGTCCAACAGTAGCTAAGAATTTATTATATTCTCATCATAATAGAAGATAAATTGATTGCTTATGTATGATACAGTAACTTAAATAACTTTGTTATGAACATTGAAGATGCTGAGTCCTATTTAAGCATGATTATATTTGTTTGGTTATCCTACAGCAGTTTATTTTAATTTAAATTCAGTTTGGAAGGTGTCTCATATTGTTTCGTAAACCTGGAACTGAGCTTTGCAAGTGAACATTTATTTTTAAGTTACAAAACTAATAACCTTTGTTTCTTTATTTTTTTTATTGCTTGTCATAATTAATGTATATGATAGGTAGATAGGCTTATTTGTTATTATGTTCATTTATAATTTGGGTTATTTTGATCTTCAAGACCGTCTCTGAAGCGTATCTGAATGAGGAATATGCTGGTAAAAATTGATTGTGTTCAAATAGGTCTCATTGTTCTTTTACGAAGGTAAAGAAAGAAATATTTTTTTAAATATATTATTAGAGAGGTTTATATTTATTTTGTATACTTATTATCTCAGAGGGAAAATTTTGTCCTTTTTTTTTAAATCAACGAATGTATAATAGAAATAGTTTGCAAGATATGAAAGAAAGTTCGTTCGTAATAATTATAAATATTAGATTTTAAAAGTAACCTAAAATTTATTTTGAATTAAAAGTTATACTTTAATGCAATATTTAAAAACCATGTTGCCTGCATAATATATAATTTAGAGTTAATTTTATATATATTTTTGTTCGCGGGCTTGTGTTTGTTTGGCACAATTGGAACATATGTTTGATAAAGTTCAGTTTGTGAATATTTTATGTATGACATTGTCATATTCTACGGAGTTGAATGGATTGGTATGTTATATGTATGTATTTATCTGCCAGCGTGTATTTATAATGTTCAATATTTAGAAAAGCTATGAGAATGGAAAGAAATCTGATTGTGTTATAATGTCTGTAGGGATAAAAGATTTTGCTTATTTAGTCTATGTTAATAATTTTCCATGAGTAGAGCCTAGTTGATATTATATGCATATGATTAAATGATATTTCGAAGTGATATTTTCTTAGGGCCCTGGTGATGAGGAATAAATCCCCACCAATAATGTATTTAGAAGTAGATGAGTTATTGTTGAAGTATGATTAAATGATGCTTAGGAAGTTATGTGACTTTTTTTTTTCTTAGATTCTGTTGATGAGGAAAAAGTCCCCACCAAAAGTATAATTAGAATCAGATGAATTGTTGTAGAAGTGTTCAGTAAGACTTTATCTGCTCCTCATTTAGATTTCCCTTATAACATATAGTATGTATAATCATGACAATATAGCTTTGTGTTAATTAATATGTGGGTAGATAAATTGTTAGATTAATTCTTGATGTAGTATTAGTGTCATGTTTTATTGATGAATTGCGACATTGTCCGAAATAAAATAATTGTATGATATTTTCTTAATGAATGGAGAGTTTATAGAAAGTATATATTGTTATATTAGTTGTGCTGGACATGCACGCACACGTGCGTAATCAGATATAAATGAGAATATCCACTGTAGCTATCAAAGTCTATTGAGATTATATAAATATTTATAAACTAGTACAGTGCAGTATTGTCTTAGAATTATCACATAGCTTATCGTGTGATTATACACTATACGTTATAAAGGGGTCTAGGGGAGGGCAAATAGCTCTTGCATAGAACACTGTCTAACAATAATTCATCTGACTTCTAAATACACTATTGGTGGTGACTATTCACTCATCACCAGAATCTACGAAAACATCAGCTCAACATACCTCTCAGTAGACATCATTTACATCATGTTCAACATAGGCTCATTTACTTGGAAAGGAGTTTATTGGCATCTCAGACTGAATGGGATACAGCAAATACATCACTTGGCCCCCCAATCAAAAGTAATGCACTTCAAACATCCATTTAATCATACGCATATAATATCAAACTAGGCTCTGACTCATGGAAAATTATTAACATATACTAAATAAGCAAAATCTTTTATCCCCATGATATTATAACGCAATCCAGGATTTCCTTCCATTCTCATAGCTTTTCTAGGAGATATTGAACAATAGTTCATAACTGACAGATAAATACATACGGGTTTACATTATCCGTTCAACTCTAGTAGAATATGTACAAGTATACATAAAATATTCACAGACTGAACTTTACCAACTATGAATTACACATGATTGTGAAACAGAACAAAATATATATAAAATTAACTCTATAATTACACACTATGCAGGCAACATGGTATTTAAATATTGCATTAAGGTATAACTTTTAATTCAAAATAAATTTTTAGGTTACTTTTAAAATTTAATATTTATAATTATTACGGGCGGACTTTCTTTCATATCTAGCAAACTATTTCTATTATACGTTCGTTGATTTAAAAAAAAAGGACAAAATTTTCCCTCTGAGATAATAAAGTATACCAAAATAAATATAAACCTCTCTAATAATATATTTAAAAAAATATTTCTTTCTTTACCTTCAGTAAAAGAACAATGAGACCTATTTGAACACAATCAATTTTTACCAGCGTATTCCTCATTCGGATACGCTTCAGAGATGGTCTTGAAGATCAAAATAACCCAAATTATAAATGAACATAATAATAAATAAGCCTATCTACCTATCATATACATTAATTATGACAAGCAATAAAAAAAAAAGAAAGAAACAAAGGTTATTAGTTTTGTAACTTAAAAATAAAAGTTCACTTGCAAAGCTCGGTTCCAGGTTTATGAAACAATATGGGACACATTCCAAACTGAATTTAAATTAAAATAAACTGCTGTAGGATAACCAAACAAATATAATCATGCTTAAATAGGACTCAGCATCTTCAATGTTCATAACAAAGTTATTTAAGTTACTGTATCATACATAAGCAATCAATTTATCTTCTATTATGATGAGAATATAATAAATTCTTAGCTACTGTTGGACAGGAATTATCTCACTTATTCTTGTAGTTCTAAATTGAATACGTAATTATTTTTAGTAGTTTTTGAATAGCATTTAGCACTTTATAATTTATTATATGCCTGGTTTATTCTTAAATATTGTCCATTAAGATACGCGTGTTTCCTTAGGTAATTCTTCAATTAATAATATTTTGTTTTTATTTTCCATCTTTATCGAAGAGAATAAAAATTACCCACATTTCTATCCTTCCATTCGATTTAAGCAAATACTTAATTTGAAGTAGCTCACATTTTATTTCCTTCATCTAAAATACGTATTATTTCCAGAAATACCAGACAAACAAAATACTGTCATCTCTTTATGATGAATTTAAACATGTCATGATTTATCAAACTATGCATATCCTTAAATTTATGTTTAATTCTCACAAAAACATAACACAGAAAATAGTGAAGAATTAAAATATATTCTGTAAAATAGTTCTGCATGTGTTTTCCAGATATATTAACAGACACACGTTGGTTAATGATACAACAATAATATTCATGCAATTTATTCCTATTTAAAATGACAATTAAGTGAAGTAATGTAGACTGGACGTTATTAACATACATTTTTAAAAAGCAATAGTTAGGAAGAGGTTAATTCAAAATATTTAAATCAAGGAGAGTAAAGTAAACTGAGTACCTTTTAAAATTTAAAACTGCATTCTGAAATTAACTTGTCCCATAATAAATTTCTTGGGATTCTTTTGAAATTTTACTCCAAAGTCTTTTTAAAATCAATTTGACTTCAGCAACTGGTTTTACTTTCACAAAAATGAGCCACTGTTTTTGGCTACAATTACATTACATAATAAGCAAATTTTTTCACTGGAGATCTTTGTTAAAAAGCCCTCTTTAGCAAGGTTCGTTTCCTTCCAGAAGGTTACTCCCATGCTTTTCTTCTGTCTCAGCTAATTACATATTCAAAAAAAAATCTTTAAAAAAAAATCCTTTGATTTTTAGAATTAAAATCAAGATAAAAATAATAATAAAATAAATAGCTTTTATAAACTTGAAAGAAAAATGAATATTAATTAACTATTAAATAAAAATGATTAATAATTTATTTAATTTGTAAAATAATCTATTGAATCAACTATCTATTAATCATTGGAAAGAAATATATATTTGTTAAATTATTTAAGATAACTATTGTAATTTAAATGTTTTTATTGTGAATGTACTATTGTTTGCTGTTATTAAAAGATGAAAATGAAATGAAAATGATGCAGAGTCATACATGCATGCACATGTACTACAACCTAAATATTAAACTATCTTAACTAAATATAATTGAAATGGCTATTAATTGTTGACAAAAGGATAAGTATCAATGAATAAAGGATTTTGAAACCATTCATACCAATACTACAATAATATAAAATAACTGCATCTTTCTGACAAAATGTATCAATTCCATTAATAAACAACCCTTCTTCCTTACACTAAATACCTCATTAACCACACTAATAATAATGAATACCTATGAAGTGGTCAATAAACTGCATAAACAACCCATATCTAATCTTTAAACAATCTCCAGCAAAAAAAAATTAAAATTCTAAGGCTATTTCATTTTTTAATATAATATAACTATTTAATTAAGATACAAAGTATTTTAAAACCTTGTGCCCATTCAGATAGTCACAATATATATATTATAAAAGGTCTCGTTTTGATTATTCAATGTTATATAGTTGATAACGACTACAAGATGTATAGTCTAAATTACTTCTAAAAATAATATAATTTATGCGAATTGTACTATCCAAGAATCTACATGATCTGAAATACTTTTGAAATCAATTTTTATTGTAGTCAAATCAAATGGACTATTTTTGGTTTACACGTGGAACTATTTTATGATATACCAATATTACATGATGAATGTGTCTTCCTAACTTAGAATAATAGACAAGTAGAAGTTTAATTGCCAAGATTATCTAATAATATCTTAGCAAATATTTTAGCATGTGTAATTGTTAGAGATCTTAAGTGATTTATAAGTAGATTAATGGTATTATGAGGTTTTCACTGTTATAAAAAAATATTTGTTTATTAATCTCCGGGCGTTATTTATGTATTCCATAATTAGAGCTAAAATGAAGTTTGCCGTGTGATTAGCTATTAGATATTTCAAGTTTAATGTGATATGTGAAAATCTTAATGTTATTGCAAATTTTAGCTTGTCTATTTGTTCAATCATATTCTTTAAAAGAGAATTAATATTAGTTTTGGTATATCTTGATTATATTTCTAGATCTTATATGTTTTACTCCCTACTAGAATGTTTTTTTGTTCTTTTAATGTTCGAATTCTTCTCTGCTAGTATGTTTTTGTCTTTGCATAATTAATAGTTGTTCGAATCAATTTGTTAGGTATCCCAATTATATTTCTAAATTTTAGTGTCTTTATATCTCCTTGAACAATGTCATTTAATTCATTATACTGATCTTTCAATGTAATTAATTTTTTGGAATATTGTTCACTGTTGTCGGGTTTATTAAAATGTCTAAGATTTTCTTCCGTACAATATTTAGCCTCGTTTGATGAAATGCTAATACATCAGTATTATTTCCTGTTTGACATTTCAGCAAATAAAATTTTAAATATTACGGTCTATGAAAGTAAACAAAAGAATTGAAACCATGATTGTTACTGAAAACACGCCAATAGCTATTAAAATCGCAAAGTTAAATATTGTAATCTTCCTAATGTCAACATGAACTCCAAGAAGTCGAATACTAAGATTAAAGTTTCCCTGTAAGTAAAGTGAAAATTTCAACAAAAATATTCTACAATCTTAAATTCAAATAAATGCAATAAACTTATAAATACAAATATCAATATTTTTGGGGAAATCACAAAAAATAAAAGATCTAAATATTTGAAGTAAAAATAGCATTATAACATGATCTAAATCACAAATTATATGATCTACCCCATTCATACACAAAGTATTGGGGGGAACCCATGAAAATGAGGCAAACAAAAAAGTGGGGCTAATGTCCAGCAATAATACACTTTTATTGGAACCATAAAATAAATTACATAAATCCAAACCTTTATGAAAGCTTGATAGTAATTTTGTCTTTGTTAAACTTGACTTCAGGAAGATTCACAAATAAGGCAACAAATAAAAGGTACTTGGAAAAAAAAATATTGAAACTACAAATGTTAAGACAACAAATAGCGATAATATAAAACTATTAGTTTAGCACTAACAAGGATCAATAACGCAGCAGATGAAAGTTAATCCGACTTCTTTTGTAAAGCTAAATGATTATTGATATAAAATAGTTGCAACCAGCCTCTCTCATATCACGTCAATTATCCATATCATAGAAAATTATGATTTTTCTCATAAGCCAGCTATTGCTATCACGCTCATTATTAATTGACTACATAAAAGATCTGCAAATAATTAATATAGTTAATGATAAATTCCAAATTAATATAGTTAAAGCAATTAAATATATAACTATCTTCACAACCAGGTCATTCATAGATCTAGAATATTTTACTAAATAGTGGGAAGAGCAAACAGAAAATACTATTAGGCATCTAAAGTAAAAAAAAAAGTTTTTATGTCACTAAATATGCAAATCTGGTAACTCATTATTGTAATATAAATCCTGCACTGACTTCATAGGTGATATTCTATAGAAAATCACTGCAAATGTAGCTTACTTATTTAACATATCAAAGAATATATGCATAATATACTATTCAAAATTGTTATAAACTGATGGAAAGTTACTATTAAGATGAAATGGGAACACTCATTAGATGAACTTTCTCATTGTATTTTTTGTACTCCATCTCAATTACTATTAGTATTAGATTTAGCCCTCTCCATTTTTTAGATGTTCTACATATTGTTTCTCAATATATTGTTGTAATGGCAGAATATATTGTAAGATCAACAAACTGGACCATTTATGTATCAATGAGCAGAATCCACATCATGAGCACACATTCTGCTAATACAATGCAGTCTATTGATTACTTTTACTTGGAAATGAATGAAATACGAGAAGACAAACCAATTAAACTAATGCTAATAAATCAAAGACAGCCAATTGATCTATAACTCCTGAAATCCAATCTTAAAAAACACCCATGGAGAAAAAAATCAACACTGAACTGGGAATTATATGTAATATATATATATATATATATATATATATATATATATATATATATATATATATATATATATATATATATATATATATAACTATAGAAGTTAGGAATCTTCACATGAGCATTAAACCCTACTAATTAACAATCATGTTTTGTGACTATGTATAAGAAGTGGTGCACAAACAAAATCCAGGTTAATTATCATCTAGCTTATAACAAATTTATGGCATACTATAGAAGGCAACAATATGCATATATCTAAAGTTACATAATACACATAAAATTCTGGTATACTGATGCATGATGATCATCATTAATGTGTCAGTTTTATGATAGCATGTATGTACTGACCCTATAAACTAATTTCAAATCTAAAATGCAGTAAATGGATTTTAAAGATGATGTTGATCATTGCACCATCCAGTGAATTATTTGAATGTCTGAATTTAAACATATACTACTTCATATGCATATATATATAAATATGGTAATCAGATATATTTAAAATTTTATCCACTTAGTAGTTATTTCGATTATCCTTGTAGTCTTTGTCAGCTAACACTTTGGAAGACTAACCTTCCCACAATTCTATGATTGTCCTTGCTGTATGTTATCGATATGTTGATGATGTTCTTGTATGTGGCAGGCCAAATACAATTAAAGAGTTGTTCAAAGAATTAAATGATTTAAATGGCTTAAAATGGATAAAAACAGATGAACATTTAATGTGGGTTCAATTTCTTGATCTTAAAATAACTAGAAATCAAAGTATGTTGGATTACTGTATGACCATTAAAGCAATAGTAAAAAATAGGTTATATTCCATATAAATCAAGGGCACTAATGTAACATAAAATGGCAGACTTGAAGTCTTTCTTATTTATAAATAATAGTCTTTGCAAATATTTATCAGATAAAGGCAAAAATATTGAAATATATTCAGAATAGATTGTTAAATGTTGGTTACAATTATAATCATATATATAATGTTAAATATTTTAATAGGAGATATATAAGAATAAAAGTTTTAATAATAATATTGATCCTCCTGCTAATAAAAAATATGGATTTCAATACCATACATTTCGAATGATCAAGTAAATTTTATAAGGAAGATTTATAAAGGTATATGGATATTGCATTTTACACATCTCCTACATTAAACAAATTAATAAATAATTATAAGGATAAAACCTCATTTGTAAATAAAATTGTATCATTTTTAAATGGATATGTAGGTGTGGTAGTGGATATATGGGTGAATCAAGATGAGCGTTGGAAAAAAAAACTAAGTGAACACTTGCTGTTGTTAAATAAGTTCAGAAATGGCATCAAAATTGCATAGTAGATAATAATGTTTCAGCTTTTATAAATGTATATGAACACATGACCATATTACCATAGATTTTTTCTTTTTTAAGTCTTCCTTTCACATTTATGAGTTTTAGTTCCCTTCATGTCCTTGGCATCCAAAATGGTATAGAGCACATTTAAAACTGGTACCAAAATTCCTAAGGGTAAATTTTGATATGATGGTAGAAAAGAGAGAGGAAACAGATTTGTGGAGTTTGCAAAAAAAGTAAAGCGTTACAATAATTTTTTTCTTTGAGAAAACTGCTATATGTAATTGGACATGAAATTATCCAAATGAAGGTACAGAAAGTAATGTATTTCAAGATTCTAATGTTCATGATAAGTTCAAGAAAGAAGTGAGCATCGATTAGTGACATGTATGATACATGTTAATGCAAAACTAGAAAGATAAAAATTATAGTATTTGCAGTTGATACTTCTAACCAACAGAAACACTCCAATGATTTAAATTAGAACTTGCAAATTGTTTAAAAATATTTAGATTTTGAAGATGATTCAGACTTAAGCAAAAATAATAAGATTTTGATACACGACTAATAACAGCAACAAAAAGTCTGGTAGAAGAAAACAGTAATTAACTATTACATTTCTACTGAGACAAGACAACTTGTGAAGAAAAGAGAGAAAAAAGATTCATTAAATAACATTAAATGCTTAGAGTTTTATAAAATGATACGAAAAATAGTTAAAACAATATAAGAAAATGTAATTATAAATTAGCAAGGAGAAATATGGAAGAAAATAAAAATTTGAAAAATGTAAAACTTTTATTGTCTTTATAGAAAATTTATTTCTGTGTTAAAAAACAGAACTATTTTTAAAAAGAGAAATGATATCATGGTATATGTGAAAAAGTTCCATAAAAATTATTTAGAAATAACCAACAGAAAATTGTATCTTCTATAATTACTACATCCTTGGAATTTCCCAGAATTTTAAGTGGAGAAGTGAGACTTGAAATTAAATATATGAAAAAAGAAATATCTTCATGTATTGATAAAATTATAGTTGATATCTTTAAAAAACAAGTAAAGAAATAAAAAAAAATTGTTGGCAAAGTTATATACAAAATCTCTAGGTCATAAAGAGGTACTAGATGATTGGTATAATGTAGTAATAATATTAACATTTTTAAAAAAAACGTCATAAGAAAGATACAAAATTTTTACTAAGAATATTACAAGTTGACTATTAAGTAGTTTTTAGATCAGCTTATCATTTATAAGCATAAATAATTATTGAAAGGACAAATGAATGTGAGTTACCATTAGGTTTAGAATTTGTAAAGGTATTTGATTCTATAAGCATTTCTACATAGTTTAAAGAATTGGATCTTTATATTAGGATATTGTCATAGCCTGAAAAAAATTTTTTTAAAATGCAATAGCAGTGATTAGATTACATAATGATATTATGAATATTAATATTGAAAAGGGCATTCAACAAGGTGACTCCTTATCACCAAAATATTTTACAATACTTTTACACGAATGATTTTATGAATTAAAGTACTTTACTAAGGATTAAAAATAAATGAAAAAGTATGTAAGTTATCTAGATTTACTGATGATGTCATTGTTTTAAAATAATGTTCCAAATCTTCAATTACAGGCTTCAATTATCAGTTGAAAGTAAGAAATTATGACTAAAGATAGAAAGACTAAATTAAAGTTCATTGGAGTTTTACAAAACAAGAAAATAAAGATTTATAATAATAAAGCAAAAATTAATAACTACATTTCTTTAGTCAGATTACTAATATTTATGAAAACATAAAGGATGAAATTAATCATAGACTTAAATTTGATTGAAGTATGTTAGGTAGAAATAACATTGAATATAAATATGGTTATGTGTTTGAAAATAACTTCTTTTAGTAAATGTAATATACCAATTCTTATTTATGGATTTAAGACTTGGACAGATAATAGTAAATTAATACAGTACTAACATGGAAATCGAACCTAGACTCTTAGATTCTTAAATATTAAATGTTAAAAGTAACACTATAATTAACCTAGCCATCACTCAATTAGTTGAAGCATTACCTTAAAATTCAATATTCAAAAATATAAGAGTTCAGGTTCAACTCCATGCTAATACTATTACTGATTAAGCCAGAAACACCTGAAGAAGAGAGGAGAATAGTACCTCTCGAAACGTTGTGCATGTGCTAGCCTGTGTGTTATTACTAACAGTTTAATGTAATTGAAATATTTAAATAAAGTTAAATTTTTAAAGAGATTCAATAATTAATATTAGATGGTGAATATAGTCTAATATATAAATGCAATATTTAATTAAGTATTTAAGAGATTTATATTAGTAGCAGCAAGAAGAGATCAAAAATGACATATATGGATGAAAGATCAAACAGCTATTGCTGAAATCATTGAAGGAATTAAAAAATGGAGATGTAGCTAGACTGGACATTTTGCTAGAACAGAAGATAATAGATGGCAATTGAAATCTTAAACTAGATTCCAAGAGATTAAAAAAGATGTGGATGAATATAAGAAAGTTTGATGAAAGATAGTAAAAATTGGATTAAACCTGCAAGACTTTCATCTTGCAGTGGATCGATAATGGCTGAAACAGATGTTGAATATTCTGCTCCATCAAATATATTAATATGGATATAATTTTTACCGCACCCCATAAAAAATTCATGGATTAAATAACATATGAGGTTAAAATATTTATTTTCTAAAATAAAATTGATAATATTTAAAGGATGTGTATATATATTTTATTCTTAAAAACACACAATTACTTCTCTATAAAGCTGTTTAATATTTCAACCAGCAGACTGGTTTTCATCAGAAAGCACAGCAACATGGCCATGTTGCTGTGCTTTTGTTTTTATTAATTTTTTTATTTTTCCTTTAATTAGTTCATACATTTATTATTTTCATATATTTTATTCATGAAATCTTTTTCTGAAGCTTATAATACCGCAGGGATATTTTAAATTGCTAATCTAATTATTAATTTATTTATTTTTCTCCTTATACGCAGTTAGTATGAATATTAATATGATCATATTAAAATTTTTTAAAAAATCACATTGTATTTCTCTCTTCTGTTCACGTGTTTCAAGATTCTAGCTTATTTGACGAAAGGGTTTTCAAATCTAAAAGATTTGATTTGTTACTACTAATTATCGGACAAATTAGTCAATTATATATATCTGCTTCTTTTTGTATTTCAGAGGAATTGAATATTAACAATATACTAATGTAATTTGCATCCAAATGCAATGGCTATATATATATATATATATATATATATTGTAACGGAGTAGCCCCAAATAAATAGTACGCTCGTCTAGGAAAAAATGATTATCTGTAATCAAGAATGACTAGCCAAGACGGTATGCAGTACATTGTGGAGTGACTACAACAACAAATTTTTTTATCATAATTTAGTAATAGTCGTGGGTAGTGCCCCCCTTTACGGAAGCTTACATCAAGTATAGGCCTTTCATACGGGTCCCAGAAATGTATGCGGGTTATCTCCCTATCCACACATATAACGTTATTCTGACATAAATATTTAAATAAGATACTTATACGTCGGATTGAAAAAAAATTGTTGAAAATTATGCTTAACTATAACAATAAATTTATTTGATACAACAACAGAATATAAATAATATAACATTTTTTTTTATTTATATATTTACATAATTCAATTAAAGATGGAATATACATGACGGAAATTTAGCATTTAAAATAGACTTAAGACACCAGTCAATCTTATATAAAGATATAACTATTTTTTTTAACTTAACAATTTATTAGTTTTAAAGTTAACTATAAAATTTTGCAAAAAATTTTATTAATGTTATAATTAAAATTATCCTTCATTCAATAAAGAAATTATTTCACTCTTACCAAATTACATTTATTTTATTTTTCGGTTGAAATTAACTCTTTTTAAACATTCGCGTCAATTTAATAATGAGATATCTGACCATAACAAATACATTTTCATAGTTTTGTCTACAAATTATAAATAATTCAGCTTGAATATTATTCTAGAAAAAATAAGTTCCTTTTTGGTAGTCATGATTCATAATCAAGGAAACCAGATATATTTAATATGTCTACATGTGCCTCTCTTCTAAGTGATGTTTTTTTTTATAATCAATAGTTGATTTTTTAAATTCATTTGATAATTGTGTTTTATAATAAAGAAAACAAGATATATTTAATAATGTGTGCATATTCCACTCTCAGTGATTTCTTCTGGTAATCCATAATAGGTTTTTGAATTTTTTTTATTCATCTAATTATTCAGTTTTGTTATAGTGCCTGCAAACTATGATCCAACATTAAATCGATATAATTAGTCATTATTTGGTATTTTAAGGCATTATCGCAATTCCAGGAAGAAAATTACATTTTTCACAAAGTTCAAGTCAACATTACAACTAAAATTTATAGGCCATCATTAAAAATATATACCAATGTAAAAGAATCCAAATCATTTTCACAACTGCTAATTAACAAGCTTTACAAAAAAACAATTCGTAAACCGAGTTCTATAGCAGATGGTAACAGTTTGTTCTTTTTCGTTTTTATTAAGGGCAATCTTCCAAATTCTTATTCCAATCATTTAATTGTCTGAATTAGCCTGCATCTGTTCTATTGAATTTTTTTATATTGATTCTTAAAATTTTGAAAATAATTAATTTTATCTTAAAAATAAACAAAGAAATACATTTTTCATTTTTTACAAATTATTATTATTTTCTTAACCCAGTAATACATTATCATTTGCTTTATAAATAAATAATCTTATTAC
>JAQFVV010001555.1:0-61456 GCA_028023455.1 Epiperipatus broadwayi
TACAATATTTACTCATAATTTAATTGTTTTACAAGTCTCTGTTTATTGATCCTGCATTCATTCTTTATATATTTTTATGGTTCTCATTTGATCCTTTGTGTCAGCCATAGGATGGCACAATTTCTGACCTAAAACACATTAATATAATTTTCCTGGGCTAGCGATTCTGTATTAATATTGACTTTATTTTTTGTTTTGATTACAAAGTTTACTTTCTTTCATTTCTGAATTATTTTTCCCAAATAATATTTTTGACAATAGGATAATAGTTTTTTTTTTATTTTTTATTGACAAGAGAGTCTTTTTTGGTGTGTGTTCAAATAGTATTTTTTTTAAATAGTATTACTGTTTTTGTAAAATTGGATTGACAAAATTCATGAGTGAATAGTGTTTTTTGATAGATTTTTAAATAATAATTTACATTCTATTATAGATTTACATTTGATTGGTGACAACAATTACTAGGAGGGATGTTTTTGTGTACGATAAAATCATAATTTACGTTACTTTTATAGGTTTACATTTGATTGCCAACAACAATTATTGAAAGAAGTGTTTTTTTTTTTTTTTCATGTGTATATGTTGAAAAAAAAATTAAGTTACTTTTATCAATTTACAATTGATTGACAACCAATTTGACTTACTTTCGTTTATAAATTATGGTTTTGATTCTACAAATAAATTTTTTGACACTTGGACAATAATAGTTGTTGTTTGTTTAAATTTTATTGACAAGAGAGTGTTTTTTGGTGTATGTTCAAATAGTAATTAGGGTTACGTTTAAATAATAAGTTATGATCTTACATTTATTAGTTTACATTTGATTGACACTAATTACTGGAAGGGGTGTTTTTTGTGTATGATCATAGGGAAAAATTATTGGGAGAAGGGGTGTAATCTTTTAAAGAATAGTTTACTTTAATTTTAGAGGTAGTGTACATTTTATTGACAATAATTAGTGAGAGGGGTGTTTTCTGGTAATGATTAAATACTAATTTACATTCATTTTATTTTAAATTGATTGCTGACAACAATTATTGGGAGAAATGGGTTGTTTTTATGTATGTTTTAATAAAAATTGAAGTTACTGTTATTTGTTACGTTTGATTAACAACCGATTTGACTTTTTTTTTCATTTATAAATTATGGTTTCGGTTTCCCAAAAACCTAATATTTTTGCCAATGGGACAATAATAGTTGTTGTTTCTTTCATTTTTATTGACAAGAGGGTCTTCTTTGGTGTATGTTCAAATAGTAATTTGGGTTACATTTAAAAAATAATTGGTTTACCTTACTTTAGTGATTTACATTTGATTTCCGACAACAATTAGTGGGAGGGGTGTTTTTGTGTATAAGATTAAAGAATAATTTACGTTACTTCATTTTTTTACATTTGATTGCCGACAACTATTATTGGGAGAAAGGGTTTTTTTTGTTTGTGTGAATGTTTAAATCAAAATTTAAGCTACTGCCATTGGTTACAATTTGATTGACAACCGATTTCACTTTATTTTTTTCATTTATAAATTATTTGGGTTTACCCAAATAATATTTGGTTTGACAATAATAGATGTTTCTTTAATTTTTATTGACAAGAATGGGTCTTTTGTGGTGTATGTTCAAATAGTAATTTGGGTTATGTTTAACTAATAATTTACTGGCTTACATTTATTGTTTTACATTTGATTGTCAACAACAATTACTGGGCAAAGTTTTTTTTTCTGTATGATTAAAGAATAATTGATGTTACTTTTATTTGACCATTTGATTGCCGACAACAAAAATTATTGGGAGAAGCAGGGTTTTTTGGGCTATGTTTAAATACAAATTTTAGTTATTCTTTTATTTTACATTTGATTGCCAATGGCAACAATTACTGAGAGAAGGGATGTATGTTTCAATAAAAAATTGAAGTTACTTCTTCTATTTTTTACATTTGACGAAGGCCATTTGGAATCCCTCAAAAAAGCTGCCCTTTACGAAGTGAACATTTCCATTGGCAACAATGAGGCTTACAAATGAAAGTCAAAAGATGTTTTTGGACTTCAAATCTGCATATATTTGCCACACTATCCAATCATTTCTTTCAGCAGCAGGATGTTTTTTACTGCAGAAATATTTGGCAGTGCTGGATTCTGTGACTGGCAATTCCCATCTCTTCAAGTTTTCTGTGTTTGAATTATTCAGCTTCTTTTTGTCTCGGAAAAATTCTTGCTAAAACATGACTCATAGCATGATCGTTAAAAAATTTTATGCTATCCACCCTAATCGAGAATTTAGGAGACTGATAGCTTTATGAGAAACAATCATGACACTGTTTAAATTGTTAAAAGGTAACAGTACATCAATTCATCTTAAGAAAAAGGCCCCCATGAAAATTTAAATAATTTTGACACGATGAACTTAACACACCCTCATATGATATTGTTACATAAATTACATAACACAGCATTATGATGTAGTGCATGTCACAAAGAGCTACAGAATTTTCCTCTGCTTTTACCATTGGAAAAAGCCACACTGTTATCAACTAAGACAAGTTAACACCTTTTCTAGGTTTTGTTATAGAAATAAGACTTAACTCCGAGTTAACACTCTACCTTTTAGTGTAGAAAGTAACCTTAACTCTGAGTTAACAATCTTTCTAGGATTTATTTTAGAAAGAGTGCTTAAAGGCTTGGGTGTGGCCACGTAAATGGCATATTTCTAGAAAATTAGCTAGAAATAGCACCATCCCATGGCTGACACAAAGGATCAGATGAGAGCCGTATTTATTTTATTTTTTATTTACTAATTTTTAATTTTAGGTGTAATATGATTTTATTTAATATTTAGGTGCACTATTTACTTGATGTAGACATATATTCAATAATGGTTTAGTATTAATTGAACTTGTTATGAAAGTGGCAAGCGTAAAAATATTTGGCAATTTTTTTTTTTTTTTTAATTTCTGTCAAATGGATAAACCTTCCTTGCAACCATCCTACCTTCATACCTAACATGTTTGGGCACCAAATGTAATAGATAGTCTAAATATATCCAGATGTTCCATTCTGAAAATACATTTGAACACACAGATCAACTTCAACAATCAGCTGGTTCAAATACTACATGTAATTAACTTACATCAGAACTAAAATTGTTTGTACATCTATGTTACATATCCTATAGATGATAGTGCCAAATATAATAGTCTGATCCAACCACATATATAGGAAAAAAAGTGCAAGATCGCATTTACCTATTGTCAGACCTAGGGTCTTCAAGTAGGATACTAGAGATAACATGATGAAATACTTTGACTGATGATTACATCCATCTTTAATAGACTGGCCTAAGCATTATCCATCAAATCTACATGTAATTTAAATCAGTTCAAATAACATTTCACCATTCTTTTCCAAAACCATTGCCTCATATATTCGAAGTCAGGAAGAATTCACATTCGACTCTTTTAACAGGTATATATCTATGCATACTGATAATCAACAACTAAAATAATACATTCTATCTATTAGAAAGTAATAACCTTTATTTAACATTTTCTCACATACCTACTAAACAATAACGTGAGTGTGTGTATGTGTATAATGGCGGTTATAAGATGGAATATAAATGCTGGATTAAATGTAAATGCTGGATTTAATATAAATGAAGGGTTTAATATAAATGCTGGATCAACAAAACTACTGAGAACTTGTTAATAATCAAAACTTTATAATATGTATTTACAAAACCATAAAAGATATTAAAATATACATTAAATTTTTCAAACCATATAGAAAAGCAAAATTTCAAAAAAGAAAAATATTTACTAATACCAATAAATTATTTGGATATATCTCTATGTACTTACAGTTTTATGTCTATTATGAGTATCTATCATGTCTTTACTTAAACAATTTAAACTATCCACCCTTACTTCCCATGATAGACACCCATAATATAGACATCTATATATTCAAGATAAAAAAAAATATTAATTCAAAGTGAGATTCTTACTTTAATGAATATTTAAATGCAAATCTGTGATGTAGTATGCCATTTTAAGTTTGAAAAAGTATAATAATAAAACAACATGTAATATGATAGAACAAAAAATATATAAAGAATATTAATTTAAAAATACTTATCTTGCATTCATTATAGAGATCTTAAGAATAATGTTAGTAATGTATATATATTAAATATAAATAAGTTGTGTCATGCTGTGGCAAGAATTATGTCAGTGTCTTTAAAAAACAACAAAAAAAAAACTTTTACCATTTTGGTATTCTGTTAAGGCACTTAACTTTATACTTATAATTGAAGATTAAACAGGGATAATCTAGATTTTATAAAAAAAAAAAAAAGAAAACTTTTCTACCCTCCCCCACTCTCTTGATATCTTCTTTTGTTGGCCTGTTCCCTGGTAAAAAAATATATAGCTTTTTTTGAATATAAGAGAAGATAATAAACAAAAATAAAAATACAGATTTAGAAAACAGAAAATGCAACACAATTTAACAATTTTTTGTGAATTGATATATCCAGGCATCACTATTTTTCAGAATCATCTTGACACAAATAGTTATTATGGTTTATGTATTTTTATTGTACCTGTGGAATGACTCTCGATTAATTTTATATAGTATATCCTGAATTTATTTAAGGTGGCAGTAGGTAATTTTAGGTTAATCCACATGTATATTTCCATCTTGTACAAATCCAGCTTCTCAGGCATTTAAATTATATGGAGTTAAATATTAATACTCATATCACCATAGTGGATAAAGAAAATGCTCTACCCCAATGACAATCAATTCATTTAGCCAATGTATTTCATATTTTAATTATATATACAAAAGGTTGTCGTTTATGAGCCACCATATCCCACTGTATGGTGCTGGTTTCATGCTAAAACACATAAAAATGCCATTTCTGCGGCCAACACATTCGACCCGCATTTTCTATAATACAACTTTTTTGTTCTACTACAGATTGCAGGCCACTATGTCATGTCACAGTACAGCATGTATGTTTACGCAGCAAATACATTTTCCCAATTCGCATAGTTTATAAAATGGTTATGAATTGGGGAGAGGGAGTGTTTTTTTGAATGGGATGGAAATGTTATTTTTATTGGATTTTTTTTTATTTTAAAGTATTGAAATGTTCAGATTTTGTAAAGTAATAATTAACAGACTTTTTACACCATAGTGTATTGAAGTTTTAAGTAATAAATGTTGATGAGATATATGTATAAAGTGAATTGGAATTAGGTAATGCATCACATAATGTACTGTTCGTAACATTTCCATGAGACATTTTAAGATTGTACCATGTGTATATTTTTGAAACAAATAAGAGCATTAACACAAAAATATCCAGTAAAAAGTACAATTGTACACTGTTTTTTTTAAATGTCATAAAAAGCATATATTATAAACAATTATGCTGTTTAAAAAAATTTTAGTTTCTTTCATTTCTCCAATTACTGTTATAACTTTGTTGAATATAGGTTACATTTATTGTTATAATTTGTTTTATATATATTATTAAAAAAAATATTTAAAAAAATACGATTTTGATATTTTTTATTTTAGCATTACAAACAACAGAACACTAACTGTAAACCTAACCCTAAACCTAACCCTAAAACTAACCCTAAACTAACCCTAAAACTAACCCTAAAGCTAACCGTAACAACTTTTACTTTTAATTGTCATTCTATTTGCAATAAAAAATAGCAGTAAACAACAATAAAAAGCCATAACCCCAGTAAAAAAATCTCCCATAGAAAATTGATTGTTCTAATAAAAAAGAAAACTAAAAAAGATGAATCAAATTGTAAATTGGTTATTTTATTTTACATTTATTATTATCATTTCATTTGTATATGTTAATAAAAAATATTTAAAATTAAATAATATTTCAAAAAGATGATTTTCTTTTGTTTTTATTTTCGCATTACAAAAAAACATCAAAATGATTCTAATTAATGACCCGTGAATGATCATATTTTATAGTTTAAGTGTGATAACTGCACCATCCAGTGGGATATGGTTTCTCATTAATGACAACCCAAGATTACATAAATATATATGAGGTTTGCATTTAATAAAAATATATTTATAGAATACAGCTATGTATATATTGTAATATTGGTTATTTAAATTTTAAATTAAATCAACTGTTCTAATTTTTGTTTGTTTTTTTTTAGACAAAAATAATATTTCTTTTCTGTTTAAAATTAAAATTGATAAATTATTTCATTTTTCTGCTTAATAATTACAAATAAGAATGTGCTAATCCATTTTCTTTACTTTTTTCCTGATTGACAAACTAATTTAAAAAAACGTAATATTTTGAGACACTGCTTTAAAAATTGTCCATTTTGCAAAAAAATGTTCAAAATAATTATTTTTAAAAAACTAAACTTTTCAGTTGAAATGCAGTACAAAAAAATCAATATATGTTTCTAATTATTTGTTTTTTAAACTGGCACTCTTTCTATAGTTTAAAAACTAGCATTCCATTTTTTAAAATATTTTTTTTATAAATTCATTAAAAAAACAACAAACAAATTATAACATTTATTTGCAATATATTATTATTCTCTCCTATATTCAGATGTTACAAGGTTTGATTTTTTATTTTAAGTCATTGTCTGTTTATTATAAAACAATACAATGATTAACATATATAACTATTTACAATTTTTTATCCAAGTTTTTATTTTCTTAATAATAACATTTTGTTACTAATATATATGTGAGAGTTATTTTTACAGTAAATTACCCATCATTTCCAATATTTAATATGTAGTTAATACATTGTTAAAAAATATCAATACATTTATTTTACCCAAAAGTGTTTTAGGAAAAACATATTTGATTTAATTTTTACATGCTAACTAAATAATAAAAAAATCATTCCATTATTTCAGATGGCTAAGGTTTGATGTGGTAGCGATTTTGAGCTACCTTCACTTATATATATATATATATATATATATATATATATATATATATATTATATATATATATATATATATATATATATATATATATATATATATATATATAATGGTATGAAGATTATCATGGGTTGCATAATTAAAAGACATATTTTACGGGTTCATCTGTGTTAAAAAATTTAAATATTAATTTACCGACATTTCAGTTTGATCACAAAAGTCATCTCCTGGGTATAGATGACTTGTGTGATCAAGATGAAATGTCTTTATATCAATATTTAAATTTTTTAACATGGATGAACCCAAAAATGTCTTTATATATATATATATATATATATATATATATATATATATATATATATATATATATATATAATGTTAATTTGTAATCAAATAATTTAAGAATGACCTGGAGTTAAGTTGGGGTGGGAATGTGTGAAAATAAAACTGATTTTATTTTTTTTTTGTAATGAATAAAATGTATTTAAACAATACATATAAAAATCTAAATGAATTTAAACAATAGGCAGTTTAAAATATCAGCGTTCTCAGCATTTTATGTAAAAATAGAAACTTTTTACAATATCATTCTTCTTGACAAGAGAGATAACAGCTATAACAATAGACAGTAATTGAAATTAAAATTTAGAACACTAAAATAGAGTTTTGCTTTTTTCTTTTAATTAAATTATAAACATTTTAAAAGTCAAATGCAACTAAATTTTACCAAATTCAGAGGAAAGAAAGTGAAATAAGAAGTAAAAATAATTGATAAATTCTTAAAGAATTAAATCGTGTTTTAAAAGTTATTGGAGCAAATTTTAATATTTTAAATCTTTTCAAAAAGAATAACGAGAATTAAGTCTGCTGAAAATTGGAAAAGAAAAAAAAATTGAAATAATTTCCGTAATTATATGTAAAGCGCTTCAATATTATTCAATACAAATATATGACTATAAATAATTATTAAATTGTACTTTAATATGAAAATGGGCTAGAGCAAAACATGCTATTGTGTGTCATGGTATTTACTACCAGCTGCATTAAACCTCTCTCTCTCTCTCTCTTATATATATATATATATATATATATATATATATATATATATATATATATATATATATATATATATATATATATATATATATATATATATATATATATATATATATATATATATTGTAACCTTCCGGGTTGGCAACAGGAAGAAATGTGGGAAGTTCACATTTGTGCTAACAATGGCTAAAGTTAATTATCTGAGAAAAATGAATTGAGATATAATTTGCGTTAAAATTAGGATTTAAAAAATTAAAACTTTACGTGGGTTAACTGATTGGTAGAGTTTTGGATTATATATGTTTGGTTGTAGGAGAGGAGGATGAATAACATCAGAGATGTTTGTATGTAGTAGAAAAAATTACATGTCATTATGAGCAGAAATATAGATATATTATTAATTAGAATTTTCTTTTCTATATTTTATTTTTTATTTACTAATTACATATTGTTCATAATCTTATACTTAAAAATGATAAAGATTATTTGTATATTGGTGAATAACATTTATAAATTAATATTTGATATTTAATTTTTTTTATTATTATGTTTATTCTATTTCAAATATTGTATTGTTAAAATTTTATAAGTAAAATTCTGTCACACTTCTAAAGTTGATTGTAATAAAAAAACACAGAGGGCGTGAGTGATGAAAGTCATAGAGTTTAAAAACTTGAAGGAAAGTAAAAAAAAAAGTTCCGAGGATGAACATGTAAAAAAAACGTAAAAGAATCAATAACTCTCTAAGAGTATTAGAACAAATATAAAAAAAAAAAAACATTGCAAGGATTCTAATAATATACCTATGAGAATTTTTATTATACTACTGGAATGATACAAAAATGAGGAGATAAACATCCCCCCCCAGAAGAATACCAGCTTCCAAATCTCTGTCAAATGATGGTCTATATTTACTACCTTTAAAATGCCTGGTTGATATGTAAGCTAAATTGTTATGATTTCTTTTAAAGTATTAGCAAAGCTAAATAATATTAAAATGGCAAAATTGTTTAAAATAAAGCTAGCTAAAAAGTTTTTTATTAGATGCTATAATTAAACACTTGATTTTCAATTTTAAGAATTTTTTATCAATATTCTACAAAAATAAAATTTAAAATGAAAAAGTTTATCTATTTAATATTATATCAAGAAGATAATTTTATACTGTATAACTATGCTATTCATGCATATATAACAAAATAATTCCAATGCATGCAAATGTCATTTATTATGCCTATAACATAATTCTAGAATAAAAAAAAGACTATTGTCATTATTAACAAATTTTGCTTTAACAATGGATAGACAGTTTTTTTATGTTATAATTTACTGTTGTCTTTAAAATTGATATGTATATATATTTTTTTAACTTTCAATTTTGTTTAAAAAAACTTATATTGTAATGATTAGATATTGATAAGAATTTTCATTATTACTTAATTATAAATGTATAACTATTAAAAAAAAAACAATGTAACTTCATATCATTATAATATGATAATTTATTATTTGTATGATCTAGAAATTATATTATAGGTGATTATAGATATTCAGATGTGTGTGTGATGCTATAAATTATTATTTTAAAAAAATGTATTTATTATGCTTCAATTTTGTTAATGAAGTTTATTTAAAAAAATAAAGAATTAAAACCTTGTCTGTTATAAGGTTGTTGTATAGGAAGTATATTGAATGTGAGTTGAAGGTAGAAATGGTCAAGGGATGATTAGATTATTTAGATTGAGTTTGGAGATATTATTTAACCCTCATGTATATAAGTATAAACATAAGTGTTTGGTTATTGTTTTTCCCTGCCTTTCTTTGTTCTTGTATAGTTAATGTTAGATGATATACACTAGTTATAACAGATAAGTGTTGTATAATTTTTTATAATATGTAAAAGATGATTGATTTATAGCATCATCCAAGTTTTATAAATAAGCTAATAAAAAGTATGTTTTAAAAATGCATTATATTTAAGATATTATAAAAGCGCACATGTTCAAAAATATATGATTCGTACATTAAATATTAGTCAATTTTGGTTTTGCTATAAGAGCAATGTAATTGGTTAGAAAAGTGCATAGAATAATATTTTTTTTTGTTAATTCATTATTTATTTTGTCTTTTAATTTTTAATAAATGTTTTAATGAATTAAAAGCCCAAATGAATTGCTTGATTGTATATGTTCGATTGTCCATTTCCACACACACATATATATGGTTAACCAAGCATAGCCCTAAAATATATAGATTTTCCAGAAGAAGTCAATTTATTTAATCTGTCTAGAGATGATAAATCACCATATTACAGTGGCAATATTATATTTTGCTTTGCTTAAAATAGATAGTGATATGGATATAAAGGTACCCGAGCCTAATCATTGCCTATCCTATATTAAATATGATAATTGATAATTTTGCAATGGTTTTATAAGTAAATAAATGTGTGGCATATGATTAAATTAGTATTACAGAATTGTTATTAATAAATGTTTTATTACTCTTATTTGCATCCTATATAAAGACCATATCCTATAACCTCAACTGAGCTAAGCCCTAGAATAATTACAATATAAGAATCTTTTAAATAAGTTTAAAAGCAATTTACAAGTATAAATTTTATTCTATCTTGTATAGAATTGGCGCTGGGGCATTTATAAACCTAATAAAGTAAACAAGTGAAGAGAGCAGAGGTTATAAATATATATATATATATATATATATATATATATATATATATATATATATATATATATATATATATATATATATATATATATATATATATATATATATATATATATATATATATATATATATATATATATATATATTGGGGGAACTTGTTAAATAGATTAACATTTGTAAATATATAATTTAGGTATCCATCATCTTATATTAAATAACTAAAGTTTGTTTTTCTATATAATTATAATTAGTAGAGAATGAGTGACATAGGTGGATTTCTTTCATGGGGTATAAGGGTTGAATGTAGAATATAATTAATTAGCAAAATGGTAGAGGTTCACATGTGACACATGTACATATAATTATTTTTTTTATCATTACTATTGTTGTTATACTTGATGATATTTATTATTGTTAATAAATGTTTAAGAGTCAGTATTATTGTGGTCTCTGATTTATTGAGTTGACCTGACATTCCACAGTTTATAAATATTTATGCATGTGCACACATCTATTTTTCTTATATTAAAGCTTGAAAATAAAACAAATATAATAAATGCTAGTTGTAACCTATTTATAGGTGCAGGTGTTGCTGTGCGTATCTGTTCATTGCTGTTAAAAAAGTTAAAAGCAATATTCTCTCTGGGTTTGAATATTAGAGCATAATGAAATTAAAAAGGGGGAAAGTTGATGAAGTAACCTAAATTGCATTTAATATTATTAAATACGGATAGAGTTAGTCAATTCAAGGGTATGCAATCATTGGTTAAGCATTTCATCGGGTTCTCATTAGCATGTTATCAGATGACCCACAGTCTGAACATAGTTGGATGCAACTTTTTTCCATTCTAAGGCTGGTAGGTCTCTGCAGATTGTTTTATTAGGGGCAATAAATTAGAGCATGTTAACTTATCCCCACTCCATATTGCTACATTTGCATAGTAGTACAGTCTGCAAGTTAGTTGACCATCCATTACATCTTGTGCACCATCTTTGGGCTTGGTTAGTTTATGATGGTGTGAGCAATGTTTGGGATTAGATGTAATCATTTCATCCATTATATCTGGCACCATTATCATTTGGGGCTAGTGGTCATCTTTACGTCTGTTATAATATATATATATATATATATATATATGCAGAGTGAACTAATATTTTTTTTTCCTTTTTTCTATACAACATTCTGGGCTCACCACTCCAGCTCACAAAATATTATGCTGACTGTCACCTGCCCTACTGTTAAACCTCTAACTCTAACATCTACTTTCTGCCCTATATGGTGCTTTATTTCCCAAAACAATATTTGTTATACAAAATAATTAAAATCAAACACAAATTGTTTTTATTAACCTGCCATTCTCCTTCTTTTGAAGCCCCATTCATTTGAAAGTGATTTTATCCGACATCTCCATTCTAACTGTGCAACCTAATGCTTGTCAACAAAGAATTAATTAAAATAGATCACCAAGAATGGACTTAAGCCACACAATAGACTAGATGGAAATACTATGGCTATCTAGTCACCACAACATAGCAGATAATATTTTCACTATCTACTGAATAAGAATTCAAATACGAATGATTTACATGTTTTATTTTTAGAAATAAATTTCTATATATTGTGTATGTCTGATTTGCGGAAAAAGAATTAAAAGTTATCCAGTGGCCATTGTACCTTGAGTAATAACATATATATATATATATATATATATATATATATATATATATATATATATATATATATATATATATATATATATATATATATATATATATATATATATATATATATATATATATATATATGAGCATCAGTTGATAGCTGACCTCAAGCACAAGACTCACTATTATGGTGAGAATTATATTTCACCTCATGTTTTTGTCTAATGAGGTGCCTGACACAAGCTAGCTCATTCTCATGATTGGAAAAAAAACCTATCAGATGAATGGAGACATGTTAAAAAAATGTGGATTTAAATGTAAAATATTTTGAACCTATACATGTGTCTATTCACCTTGGACATATTTAAATAATTTGCAATTTATTTTGACAGTTAAAGTAATAGGCAAATTTAAATGATAAAATAATATGGAACATCAACTCCAAGGTAAATATATACCTTTTATTATTAATATTTCAACATATTACTTAGAAGATTAAATTATATCTTTCCCAAATGGAATTATAATAAAGCCCCTACCATAAATGAAATAAATAAAAAATACTTAATAGATAACAAATAAATATTAGTTTACAAGAAAAAAAATATACAGTTATATGCAATAATTTAATACCATAAACTAATCAAATATAATTATAATGAGGGCAGCAATAAGCAATTCCAAGTTATATAAAAATACAAAGTTTATATTACCTGACGAACCCCTGGGTATGGATTATGATATTGTCAATCACATAGTGTAGCTGGTTCCAGTCTATAGTCCTGAAGTATTCAAAGTTTACTTTACGAAAGCATAATATTCTTTTTTTCTGTGTTTAACAACTGGCATTACAGTTGATTAGGATTATGAATAAGATGTGATTTAATTTCCCAATTATGTAGTTATCCAAAGTGAATTTATTCATACTTTTGGGATTTGATTTTTCACTTTTTGTCCTATATTAGATGGTATGGACTGTTAATGAGGTTCCTGGGTTTTTCTGTGGGCAGGCAGTGTAGAATTAGTTTCATATCAATGGAGGATGGTGAATCGCTTCACGTATTGGTGATTACCCTGTGGTTTTAAACATGGGCATTAAGATATCTACAGTTCTCTTCTGATCAGCTGTTTTATTCCAACTGTATTTCACTGCTTTGTACTTTTTCAAAAAAAGAATTTTATCGGATTGTCAATCTATTTCCTTTCTAGAAATATTTTTCTTTAAAATTTTTTTTTTCTCTAACATTTCTTTTGTCTTCTGGTGCCATCATACCTGGAACTTTTACTTCACAATATATTCCTTGGCATTCTCTTAATTTTTCTTTTTTTTTTCAAAGTAATTAATGATTACAATACAAACAAGAATTGCTTGGAGGCATATACAAAATTTCCTTTTGCTACCTTCATTAATTTTAGATATGATTGAAACAAAAATCTATATTTGGAACAATCTTAAGCAATATATAAAAAAACATATTTGCACATAACTGTATTTTTCAAATTTATAATATTTTAAAAATAAAAGAATCTAAATTAAATAACTATGCCTAATGAATCTTTTCCCCATTTGTTTTCTTTTTAAAAAATAAAAATTCAAAATTGTTTTTATGTCTAATTCCTTATACATATTTATCCTCTTAATGACAGCTTAAATGAGTATATGTATTGAGGGTGATGTGTTATTCAATTTTTTTGTAACAGGGTTTGATCCCAGCTACAGTTATATATATATATATATATATATATATATATATATGTATAATATCATAATATGACATATATATATATATATATATATATATATATGTCATATTATTATTACTATTTGCAGGATATTCTGTGTAGTGAAAAAGCTAAATGCTGGCGTTTCAGTACAATATCAAGTACCTTCCTCAGAGTGAAGGTACTTGATATTGTACTGAAATGTCAGCATTTAGCCTTTTCACTACACGGAATATCCCGCAAATGGTAATAATAATATGACATCTTTTATCCGTGAAAACATTAGAATTAATATATATATATATATATATATATATATATATATATATATATATATATTGAACCAACCGATAGATTTTAACCAACCTGCTAACTTGAAATCAACCTACTTCGAACAACAAATAATGGAAAAACGATTACTACTACTATTTATCCCTATTATTTAACACTTTCTACCTTCACTTCTCTTAACGCTCTAAAACTTACAACTTAAAATTTTCTATTTAAAGACTATTATTTAAACTTATGGGAAATACCAACCACTAAGCATCGACAAATAAAATATTAACTAATATTTTGTCTTCCTAAATTTCCTGTACAGAAAAGGTTGGTATTCAGGCAAAGTGTCAACTATTATCAATAGCAAACTATTAATAACATTCAACACTCGACTACCTAAATATATACCAATCAAATAAATACTTTATTATTATTTTTTAAAGAAGAAAGAAAATCTCTTAGGCATCAGCTAATTACATTACAATTAGCATGTCCATCTGATCAGCATGATCCAGTGCATGAAATGTCCGCTAGCTCAGTCATTTCCATTCACCTGCTAACAAACAAGCAAAAGGCATCTTAAACACAGCCTCTTCTAAACGGCTACTATTTCCTGTAACTAAAATAATTTTTCTCGTACCATTCTAAATATTACTTTGCTTCTTTAAAACTAATAATAACAACATTGTACTGAATGCTAAACATTTATAGATTTAACTTGGTGAATCTTTTCTAAAATACTATTATTAATGATTGTATTTTGACCCCATATTCTTATTAAGCAAATAATTATTTATACTTACCCGCACATATCAGAAATAAACATAAATATTTTTAAGAAAAAATAATTTAAATGTTTTACTTTATTTTAAAATAAATGAATCGTTTTATCTTATAATGAGTCACACACACTTTTTTTTTAAATATTAAAATAAGCATTTTAATATATTACTTTAGTAAATAAATTATACATGTTACATCATATTTTATTATTATTATTTTTCAAGTTTAAAAATTAAAAATCAAATCACACATACATGCATGCAAAAATATTATTTCATAGAAGCTGCCTTTATTTATTTTATTATTTCAAATGTTATCTTTTAAAGCTTAATTATTTATTATTTTTTAAAGCTTAATTCAAAAATTCAAATTTTTTTTAATAAAGTCTATCTTTATTTTTATAAAAAATCAGAAGTGTTTAGATATCAAAGTCAAATAATTACCTAGGTTTTATTTATGACAGAAACAGTATAATGGAATTATCTCTGAACTCATCGATGGCTGGTAAAATTCTTTCGTAGATTTTGTGTCCTAATATTTTCATGGCTGGTTTGGTGTTCCCTGCACTCTGCTGTCTGTTTAGTCTATTTCAACATGATTACTTTCTGAACTATGCACATATCTTATATGCATAGATAGCAGCTTTTGGTCAACTGCAAATATGCTGGATTTTTAACAATGCATCATTTTTGTAAATATTACTTCAAAAATATTTTATAAAAATGAGAAAGTCCAACCAAGAATGAACAAAATTGAGCCATTTATACTGTTTTAAACAATGAAAACTTTCTTTTTAGTAGCAGCGTTCTTCTTCTAGTGAAACAAAATCAGCTTTTAGCATCTACTTTTATTATAAATTGCATACACACATGCACATATATTTATTTATTTAATTATAAAATAAAATGAAATCTCTTTATTATTTATTAAAAATTCATTTAAAAATATTAAATCATTTATTTATTACAAGATTTTTTTACTTTTTTTAAACAAAAAAAATATTTTATTTGAAACAGGTTATTATTTTAAACAACTTATTATTTTAAACAGCGTTTACAGTTTATTTTATTTAATACAACCTCCCCTGCTGCTTAATTTTTACATTTTATTCTCTTAATATTAAACTTTTATATTTTTAAACATGGAATTCATAATAAATTAATTACTTATGAATATTCTTGGTACAATATATATATTGTAAACTTCTCTATAGTTATCAATTCAATCTAATCTTCTCTAGCCTTACATTTTAGGTACCATAATCTCATCTGTAACCTTATCAATAGTTAACAATTAATCTAATCTAGCCTATCTTTTTAGTGCAACTAAATCCTACAATGTAACCTTCCTAGCTACAACTCATATACAATATATGCCTAAAAATAAATGTTAAACTAAAGAAATAGTTTTTTTATTGACTAAGGTCACACGAAATTATATACTTAAAGAAGATTACTATGTTATTAATGAAAATAATAACTTCCGGTTAAACAAGCTTTAAAATCAGCAAAAAAAAAAAAAAACAAACAAACAAAATGTAATGAAATAAATTTAATATTAATTAAATCAATAAATAAATAATAGTTAGATCGATGGAATGAATAAAAAAATAAAATTACAAATTAAGCAATAGTTAAATTAGGATGTAGATGACTAAAAGGATGATGAAAATAAGTCATAATTAGATAATAAAATGAAATGAGTCTGAGAATGAAGAGAAAAGAATGAAGATGTATCAGAATAATGAATGGTTTAGATGATGGTAGAACAAGAGTTAATGAATGATTAAGATGATAATGGAATAAAAGCAAGTGAATCATGAGTTAATTAGGATAATGCATTAGGATGAAAGAAGAATACAGAAAGATTGAAACGACAGATGAGAAAAATGATGATGAAAAAAGATGATGTCCAGAACTCTAAATTGATATTAAATTAAAAGATAATAATATAACTAAATAAAATAGAGATTCCAAGCTTACAAAACCAAAATATTCACCATAAAGTCAACACAAGCTATACATATTAAGACAAAAGAAGCAATTTACACCTGAAAGTTTAGTTGAATTTTATAAAACCGTGAGTATAACATAACTCAAATCCAACTACAATAAATAACTAGATATAAAATTTACCATAAATTCAAATTCTACATTGCAAATTACTAATTATTATTCTCAGAGTTCAATCAACTTAAAGATTGTTATACAAGGTATACTTGGGTCAGTGAGAGAGATTTTACCACTACACAAATATAATGCACAAAATGGCTCTTAAGTCAATATCAAATTAACAACCAATATTTAGCAATTTCAAAGATACTTTATAAACTCTTTAACTATTATAACTTTATGGTTCATGAAATAGGAATAACTATTCAATAGCTAAACACAACAACTTACTAATTTCTGTTTCTGCAGGTCCAAATAAACTGATTAAACCAATATTAAGTGTTTATCTTTTAGTATATCATTTAAAATAATATGCACTCTAGGTTACTAATATTTAATTATTAAGTAATGATGCCTTAGATATATCCCTAAATTATAGGGATTAAAAAATATTATGATTTACCAACACATAGTTAATTATACTATATTGATTGATGATTTTCATATGATCAGATGATATGACAATAGCAGTAACAATAATGTGTGGGGGGATTAGCAATAAGACTACAGACAACTAAATAAATTTGTAATGCAACAAGATTTATCTACAATATTTACAAATTTCTTTCAGACACAATTCATGAAATAAGATGAATACATTAAATAAAATCAAGGATGGAAAATAATTGGAATCCCATTGCCTACACCCATAGTCAATAAGACTGACTAATGCAGTGATATTCATAGAATCACTATCATTATTGGCTATGTTTCTATTATTATTCTTTCTTATAGAATAAAATAGTTAAACTTTATTTAAGCTAAATTGGCTTTTAATTTATAAAACAAAATGTATTTAGTTCTTTGGTATATACACAACTTTTTAAATCTAAAACTCAAAAGTTATAAAGTAGTGCATTATACTAAAGCTATTCCATTTATCAGAATATGATAAGGACAATTATCATATTCAGCACAATTAACAATTAATATCATTTATTATGAAAATATTCATTGTATTAATGTGGGGATTGAACATCAGAAGTCAAATGCACACATGACCCCAAGACATTGTCTCTGTCCACAACCTAATCATTTTAATAGTTAACCTATTTTACTAATCCATTGGGGAATTACTGTCTGATGATAATAAATCAACATTGTCCATGTTTATCCCTTGCTTTTTCATATAGAAGTTCTACAATCACTAGTATGTTTTGGTTGGTTTGTTTATAAACTGATGAAGATCCTACAACATCATGATGACACTATTCCAATTAGGCAAACACTATATATAGGCCAGTTTTCCTGAATCTAACTTTATATTGTCCTTTCTATTTACTTTTAAAATACAAAAAGAAACTTCACCATACTCACTGGAAAACTAACTATATAACTTTATGAGGAATCAAACAATAAAGGGACTCTCTACAAAACAACATGACAGTTGTACAATAATATGGCCAATTCTAACCTTTTCATAGATATAAAAGTGTATTCATTCCCTTATCACAGGAAAATAGAATTCAGACCATGGATATCATCCTCTCTTGGGATTAACTATGCTATCTAAGTACTGACTATTAATCAGCCTTGAAAATATCATTTTCTCATGTAATCAGCAATGGGAGAATTCTCCATCAGTCCATGCACAATATTAATATTAATGATACTATATTCCATGTCATTATATGTGGCACATACTTATCAGCTGAAAGCTGTCACAAATCCTTATCAATACCATAACAAGATTGAGCAGGAAATTAATATTTGCCATGCCTGAGATATAGAATTAGGGACTAATTATAGTTTTTTGTGAGAAATATAACAAGGCAAAGATAGATCACTGATTTTAAGAGAGATAAAATATCCCAAAAGAAACTTGTATTATCACCTGTGGAGGGTTATATCATTTTGTATAGCAGTTTGTACATTTAATTCCTGCTAAAAACTTAAATAATTATTGACAAACTTCATTACTGTGCAAAATGTTATAATCTACCGCTATGAGTTTTGCCATCATCAGAATGTCTTGCTAATTTAAACAAAGGATTTACCCACACCTGCCAGCTTTCCTTCAGTCATACTATGTGCCTCTAAAATAAACACTGCCTCTATTTTGCCACTGTCAAAGGTCATAAAAATTGACTAAAGATAAACATGTGCTCTCAATTCAAACTGTGCTTTGTCGTAAGATGAAATTTTTGTTTATTCATTCCAGGTTAAATTTCTTTTCATTAAATCTCCACTCAATCTAATTATAAATGTGTATTGATAAGTAATAATTAACTTCATATTGATTAGCTATATTTATTTTTTTATTGTACTTTGCCATGTGTCTTGGAATCTTAGTATTAAGATTCCAAGTTTGCTTTCAATTTTTGTTTATTGAAGAGTGACAAGTGAGTTTTTCTATTTTTACATCTAACTTTTACTAAATGCTTTGGCAGCCATGTATATTTTGAATGCCTACCTAAAATTATTTTAGTAGCCCAAATTAATTTTAAACACTGTCTTTATGTATCGCAAACCACAAAATCATTTGGTTGATGACTTTATTTTCATAGTCTTCATTTTCTATATCTGTGAAAGTGGAAACTATATTTTTTTTGCTTTGTAATTTTATAAGTGGCCAGCATAAAGACAATATTTATCCCTTTCATAAATTACAGGTGAGAGAGACTTTTATTGCTAAAGTATTTATAGCTTTCATATTTTCGTACTCATGTGCACTCTCTGATAGATTTATTTTGTTTACTTGTAGAGCTTAAAATTTATCACAGTGTGTACTCAGAACTTGTGTTATAAATTTATTTTTTATTATAATTATTGGTAATTTATATTCTTTAAATTCTGGAGCAGATGTAACTGATTTTCTAATGATTTACTTGTCTTCTATTGAAACCTTTAATTCTTATTAAATTAGTTCTAGCCAATCATTTCATTGGGGATTCACCAGTCCTAATTGTTTTTTTTTTTCATTTTCAATCATATTTTTAGTTGTTCTTGAGGCAAATCAATCTTTTATTTGAAACATAATAGTAGGTGCAGCTTCTACCAGTAGATTTCATTCATCATCAGTCATCTTTTGTGGACCTCAGAAAGCTCACCTGTGCTGGTTTAGTTGATTTGTTTCAATAATGTATTGTTTAAGTAACTGAAAGTGAAAGCCAATGTTTGGGTGCATCTTATGCTGAATGATATTGCTTCCTCCCTGTGGAATTCATTTTTAAAGAGTCGGTCAGTCTTCCAGACAATTGTAATTTCATCTTTCTGATACATGCCTGAGATAACCCTATTGATTTTCATGTAAACATTTTCTTACAAGTTATTTTGCTCTTAAATAAAAGTTTAAAATTTGTTCAAACTTAATTTGGCTGATGTTTGTGTTTGTGCTTTGCTTTCTCAATTGTCTAAACAATATTTAAGATATCTTGTTTCTCCCTGAGTTTAGTCCAGCACATTTCAGTTTGTAAATCATCTCCACCCTTAAAATAAATGTCTAGTTCCAATTCTCAGATTAGTGGTGCACTCATCGTCAGTATATGTGAATCAAAGATCTTTTGTCTGTTACATATATAGTAATTTTGGCACGCAATGTGGGGCTTCTGGTTTTGAAGCCAATGTGAGATTTTGTTTAGATGGTTGAGGATTTCAAGTGTAAGTGACAAGATCTATTAGGTAGAGGTTCAATTTTTGTTAATTATTACAGGTATTGTTGGAGCAATTTTGTAAAAAGGGTTCATTTTTTTGTATGAAATAATTTAGAAACAATAAATACTGTATTTTCTAAAAAATTGTCAGAGTTAATTTTTAGTTAAATATATATAGTTCATCTTTTTCATATGACAAATAATTAATAAATAGTAAGTAGCGTTGGATTCATTTTTAGTTTAATTAAAAAAAAGATAAAAATAGTTTGTTTGTCTTTTCCTTTGAAATAATTAATAAACAATAAACAGCATTTGCTTTCATAGCTAATTTTTTTGAAATAATTAATAAACAATAAACAGCATTTGCTTTCATAGTTAAATTTTTATTTTAAAGTAGCAAAAATGACATGAATAAAGTTTTTTTTGACAGTTTTATAAATAAATAGTTAAGTAACATTTTTCTTTTAGATTGATTGGCAAACTTAGTTTTAAATAAATAGAAAGAGCTGTTAAATAGTGCCAAGATAAGAGGGCAAAGTTATAAGGAAGTTGAAAATAGGCAAAGTAAACAGAAAGGTACAAGATTGATCCAGATAAAAATATTCATAGCAGATAATTGGGAAATTTCAGCTGTGCATCTTGAAATCCTTCAACAAGTGTTTCAGTTTCACAAATGTAATGAATAAGAAAAGTTTGCAGTGGCCTGTAATCCTTTGAAGGGTGTGGTCATAGATTGGTGGCATACTTTAAGTGTAAAGCCACAGACATTTGGGGAGAATAGATACACCATCATGGACAGTTTTTGAAGTGAAGAGAAACAATATTGCATCATTAGAAGAGTTTAGCAGCAAACATCATCAAAAAAATGGAGGAACTTATATGCATTTTTCTGTAATCAAGCCACCATACTGAAGTCATTGACAGAATTGTCTTTGCCAGAAAGCCATATAAACTGAATAATAAGAAACAATATGCCAGAGGCTATACAACAATCCATTTTAGTTAATTATAAAATGTAGATAGAAGAAATAATAACATTATTGACAGAGATTGATTATAGTAGAGATAGAATATAGAAGTAAACATACTCGATAGAGATGGGGGAACCATATCCAATGTGGTGGTGGATAAAGATGAACCAACATTAGCTGGAGCCAACCAGAGTTGTCCCATCATAAGTATAAAAATTGGATCCATCACAGCAAAACTTTAATTGATTCAGAGAGTCAGATGTTCCTGATTTCCTATCATTTTTATTCACAGTTAAAACAAAAAATTCACCTGTATACATTGCTTCTAAAGAGACTGCAAGGCTAATAGTGAAAAGGCAAATGTAAAGACAAAGCAGGTTTGGATACAGCTTCATCTGGGAAACATGGAAGTGGATCAAGACTTTTTGATAATTCCCAGCTTGATACAAGATGTCATCGTAGGAACAGATTTTCTTCATCAGCGTAAATGTGTGCTTGATTATGGTCAATGCATATTTCAGTGTAGAGAAAGCATAATGAACCTAGAGAGATTAAAAATATATCAGTCATTACTAATACACTGTATGCAATAGTCTTAGACACTACTGAAGTAAAGAATAAGGTGGAACAATCCATACTAAAGGGTACAAAGGAATATATTTTAACACAGGTGTTGACACAGTAGCATATGATTTTTTTTCTATTAGACATTGGGCTATTGAATAGTATGTTCATAAGATTAAAGTAAAGGAGGCAAACCATTTTCAAAGTCGATCTTACCCCATTCCATTTCAATATAAAGCCGAGGTGAATAGTCAGATGCAACAGATGATCAAATGGGGTATTATTGGTAAACAAGCATCATCTTATATTAACTCTTTGTTGGTGGTAAAGAAGAATGATGGGGCAGCTAGAATGTGTTTGGATGATCGCCGTTTAAATGCTATCACTATTTCTAAAAAAAGACATCCCTCCTACAAGAGCTGTAATTCTGGCTAGATTTCAAAGGAAAACAGTCCTTATTATGTTTGACTTGACTTCGAGTTATTGGCAGATACCTCTTCATCCATCCGATCACCAATATATGAGCTTTCAGTATGAAGGGTATAGATATGTCTTTAAACAGATGCCATTTGTGTTGATCAAAAGTGGATCCAGGTTGCTAAGGTGCTTGGATCAGATATTGTCAGAGAAGGTTAAAAATATTATGGTAATGTACATGGATGATGTGGTTATTGCATCCAGATAATTTGAAGAGCACTTGGAGCATGTGGAGATATTTTTGACAGAATGCAGTCAAAAAATATCATGCACAACATGCAGACAAGTTACTTAGCCATGGATGAAATGACATTTTTAGGCTTTGTAATTGGAAAGGATGGTATTAAACCCCATCTGGATAAATTAGTTGCAATTGAGCATTTCCCTACACTTGCTACCAGACATCAGGTGAGGTCATTTTAGGTCTCTGCAACTTTTACCACCAGTTTTATGAAAATTTTGCTGTAGAATCATCATCCTTAGTCCAGTTATTAAGAAAGGACCAGAAGTGATTCTGGGGTTCACAACTGGAACAAGAGTTTCAGCTCGTCAAGAAGAATTTTGTGAAACAAGTAGTTGTGGCTTACCCTGATTTTACCCAAACATTTTATATTCAAACTGATAGTAGGCAACATGGATTGGGAGTAGTCTTATTCCAAATTGATGAGCAGAAATGTCACAAGGTATTATATTTTTGTAGCCATACCCGAAAATGGGCTGAAAATAATAATGGTACTACTGAAAAAAGGCTCTGGCCATTGTATCAGCTTTCGGAAAGTTCAAACATTTCTTGCTGGGCTCAAACATCATTGTTATTATTGACCATAAATGTTTAAAATTTCTGAATAATAGTTACCTGACAAATGATTTGCTCATTCGGTGGAGCTTGATCTGCATGCAGAAGTTTCATTATAGAGTGGACTCTTGCTCTGGCAAGGATAACATTGTAATGGATGTCTTAAGTCAGCACCCTGTAGATCTTTCACAGCATCACTTACACTCAGATACCTTAAGTATCATTGTGATTACATTGGTTATAGATGATTACTTGGAACAGGATTTACAGAAACTACCAGAAATACAGGCAAACGATCTGGATTATGCTCCAATGGTAGCCTACAAGAAAGGATCCCTGAATCCATCACTAATGGCACTATCCAAGTTAGAACAACAAGAAGTAGCTTATTGTATTGAGGTCATTGTCCTTCAATACAAGGTTTCTGCAAAAGAAGGTTCCTGGAGAACCCTCATACCTAAAAAGCTTAGGAATTGTTTAATTGAATATGTGCATTGTCTTTATGGACATTTTGGACCACATAAGGTTGAGTATCTGCTCCAAGAATTATTTTATTGGCCAGGGATGTAGTCAATTATTTTATCAGTTCTCAGAAGTTGCCACTCATGTTCACAAATGAAATATGTAAATAAAAATTTTACAGTAGTCTTGTAACCCATTCTAGCTCAGAATCCTAACGAGTCAATAGTTATTGACTTCTGGGGTCCATTACCAGCTTATCGGTGCTACCAATTCTTAGTTGTCATGTATGATGTCTTTTCAAAATATGTGACAGCTTATCCATTAAGAAAGCCTGACACTTTAAGCACTATCAACGTTTTACAAGAGCAGCAAATTGCTAGAATCAGCAAGCCTCAATGTATACTCTCGGATCATGGAACACCTTTTAAAGTTCACCAGTGGAAGCATTGGCTCCAGCAACAGGATATAAAACATTTATTAATGTCCATATGCAACCCTAAATCTAATCCTGTGATCAGGTTATGAAGGAGCTTAACCATTTATTCTCCTTATATGTCAACCAGAATCACAGAGAATGGGTGAAACAGACTGAGAATGTAGTTAAGTGAGTTCACAGGGTTTACTCCCATTAGGCTGCATTTCAGAAAAGATTACTCTATACTTATCAAAGTTTCATTACCCATCAATCATGATAATCCTAATGAAGAGAACGACAAAGAAAGGGCTAGTTAATATTAAAGCACATGGCTGAATTGTCCAAAAGACGTGCAAACCGGCATCCCTGCCAATTTGATACTGGTGATTGGGTTTTTGTCAGAAAACCTCATGTGAGCAATACAAACAAGGCATCAATACATTTTTTTTCCAATATATGATGGACCTTTTACTATAAAAAATATGGCTAGAATGCCTTTCTTCTGGTAGACAAGTCTGGAATTTAGGGGTCCTATAATGCCCATAGTCTTAGATCTGCTGAAAAAAGGATCAATAATGATAGGTAAGAAGCAAAATTTTCAAAGATGTAATAAAGCGATTGTTTGCAGTTAACACATATATATCAAATGTCCAGCTGGAATTTTGAAGGGGGGGTTAACACGTTAAAAAAAAGGAGAATAACAGGGAAGTTACAGGAATGTTTTTTTTTTTTGATCACATATTGAGGCAGTTGAACTGGATTGATTTCTGATTTAATGTTTTTATTACTAATGTTAAAATTTCTTAATATTATTAAATAAATAAAAAAATGGATGTGTATTAAAACATATACTCGGTTATATTTAAATAAGGCATTTTAATTTTTGTTTATAGCATTGATTAATTTTAAAATAGTTTACTTACACCACCTGCTTTAATCAATTTGATTAAAAATGGTCAAGCTTGCTAATTATATATTCCTGTTGCTTTTATTTTAATCATTTTTGAAGTTAATTCTAAAAAGTGGGGAATTAATGGTGTTGTCATTTTGGTTTCAATAATCCCTTGTTGGAATTTTTAAATTAGATTGAGCAGGAAATTAATATTTGCACTGCCTGGGATATAGAATTAGAGACTAATGAAAGTTTTTTTGTGGGAAATGTAGCGAGGCAAGGATAGCCCGCCAATTTTAAGTTTTGATAAAATATTTCAGAGGACACTTGGATTATTGACTGTGGAGGGTTATACCATTTTGGAAAGCAGTTCAGACATTTAATTCCTGTTAAAAACTTAAACAGTTATTGACAAACTTCATTACTGTGCAAGATTTTAAAATCTACTGCTATGAGTTTTGTCATCATCTGAATATCTTGCTAATTTAAACAAAGGATTGACCCATGCCTGCCAGCTCACCTTCAGTCATGCCAAGGGCCTCTAAAATAAACACTGCTTCTACCTTGTCACTGTCAAAGGACCTGAAAATTGACTAAAGACAAATGTGTGCACTCTATGTGAACTGTGCTTTACCGTAAGATGAAATTTTATTTTATTCTTCCAAGGTTAATTTCTTTTCATTAAATCTCCACTCAATCTAATTATAAATCTGTATTAATAAGTAATATTTAACCTCATATTGATTAGCTATATTTATTCTTTTTTTATTGTACTTTGCTGTGTGTCTTGGCATCTTAGTTTTAAGATTCCATGTTTGTCTTCAATTTTTGTTTATTGGAGAGTGACATGTGAGTTTTTCTATTTTTACATCTAACTTTTGCTAAATGCTTTGGCAGCCATGTATATTTTGAATGCTTAACTGTAAATTATTTTAGTAGCCCGAATTAATTTTATAATATTGTGTTTGTGCTTTTGCAAACCACCAAATCTTTTGGCTGGTGACTTTATTTTCATAGCTTCATTTCTTATATCTCTGAAAGTGGAAACTATAATTGTTTTTGATTTCTAATTTTATAAGTCACCAGCAAAAAAACAATATTTATCCCTTTTTGTAAGTTACAGGTGAGAGAGACTTTTGCTGCTAAAGTATTTATAGCTTTTATATTTCTGTACTCATGTGCATTCTCCGATAGATTTATTTTGTATTTACTTCTAGAGCTTAAAATTTATCAGAGCATGTACTCAGAACTTGTGTCATAAATTTATTTTTTAATTATAATTAACAGTAATTTGTTTTCTTTAAATTCTGGGGCAGACATAACTGATTTTCTAATGATTTACTTGTCTCCTATTGAGACCTTTAATTCTTATTAAATTAGTTCGATCAATCATTTGTTTGGGGATTTGCAAGTTTCAATTGTTTGTTTTCTTTTCATTTTCAATCATATTTTTCAGATGTTCTGGAGGCGAATCAATCACCTTTATTTTAAACATAATAATAAGTGCAGCTTCTACTGACAGATGACATTCGTGGTCTGTCACCTTTTGTGGACCTCGGAAAGCTCGCTGGTGCTGGTATCATTGGTTTATTTCAAGAATGTATTGTATAAATATATAAAAGTGAAAGCCAAATTGCTTCCTCCCTGTAGAATTCATTATTAGAGAGTCAGTAAGACTGCCACAGAATTGCATTTTCATCTTTCTGGTACACGCCTGAGATAACCCTATTGATTTCCGTGTAAACTTTTTCTTACCAGGTATTTTGCTCTTAAATAAAAGTTTAAAATTTGTTTAAATTAATTTGGCTGACATTTGTCTTTGTGCTTTGCTTTCTCAATTGTCTAAACAATATTTAAGATATCTTGTTTCTCCCTGAGTTTAGTCTGGTGCATTTCAGTTTGCATATCCTGTACAGCCTTAAAATAAATGTCTAGTTTCAATTTTTGTACTAGTGGTGCACTCATGGGCAGTATATGTGAATCAAAGATCTTTTGTCCATTACAATATATTCTAACCTCAACTCTGGGAAAGTAGATTTCTAACAATTCTGAAACTGAACAAGGAATGCTAGTGTGTTTACCTAATACTATTAATAATATGATTATGTATTTCTAGGTGCATCTTGTAACCAAGAAATTGTAATGTCCGTCAGATACCATCATCCATGCTTATTACTATAGCATACAATGAAAAATTTAATTAAATTGTCTCAAAAATATAATGTTAATACATACAATTTAATTTATTATTGTCTTAATTTTAAACTTAATAACATATATGTAAATACTCTCGTTATAATGTATTACTGCTAAGTAAATAATATAGACAACGTTATTCCATAGCTTTATATAGATATATGATCTAGGTGGTAATTACAAGAATGTTATGCATATTTTTAATATCTACAAGACTGGAAAAAAATCAGTAATCGATGCAGAGAACTCATAACTTATGTTTACAATATATACTATTAGATTATTATTTAATTCAAAGTAAAATAAAAGAAATAATATAAGTATTCCCCATTTAACCCAACTACTATTGTTTTCATTCTCAACATCTACTACTTTTAATAGTCACAATTATATAAGACAAAATGTCTGTTATGTTCATTTTTATGGATTTCATAACTGATGACTCTTAATCTTGTTTGCATAAACACACCTATATGCCTACCAACTAACTCTATATTCCCTATCATTATCCTAATATTAGTTCCCAATTTTTGACATTTAAACTATTTTTACTTCCACACTTGTTCTCTTAAATTTAATAACTGAAGTACTCAAATTTCTCAAAGTGTTGATCTGCTAGTGATGTGCAATTATTTATTATTATGATGTATATGATCCCTTATACTTGCTAAATTAAAATTTAATGTGAATGTACCACTGTGTATCATATTAAATACCAAAAGCAGCAAAAAAGGATTTTATGTCTACTCTTAATATTCATAACAGTACAACAAAGCAAATGACTAAATCTAACATATCTAAATTGACTATATTTTCTCAATATATTTTTTTTCATATCATATATTTACCAAATTTAACTTTTACTTTTTAAGTCTATTACATTCCATGAATAGGTATATTCTTTATCAACATGAAATGATCGTTTCCCCTTTTTTAAAAAAAAATTCTTGGTTAATATTTTACAAAAGTAAATTATTATAATCAATTGTGGAAGTAAACTATGGAAGTAAACCATGGAAATCAATAATGAAAATCACTCAACATAGGACAATTCATAAATTTAAATGTGATCTGTTATTATTACAAAATTGGTTATGGCAGTATATAGAATATAAATTTTATAAGGTGGTGTAAGGTTCTAGAAATTCAAACCAAAACACAAAACACGTATGTACATTTATAAGAATAACAAAAATTTATTAAACTTAAATAAAAAAACACACAGATATAGTATCACCACAATTTCAAATATTAACTTCATTGTAAAAATAAAAAAAAAAAAATTTCTATCTGAAATTCACATCAATTACTGTAAAATTATTATTATTATTATTATTATTATTATTATTATTATTATTATTATTATTATTATTATTATTATTATTATTATTATTATTATTATTATTATTATTATTATTATTATTATTATTATTATTATTATTATTATTATTATTATTATTATTATTATTATTATTAATAATAATAATAATAATAATAATAATAATAATAATAATAATAATAATAATAATAATAATAATAATAATAATAATAATAATAATAATAATAATAATAATAATAATATATACACTCTTATTAAATAAATTTCAAAACTAAACTTCATCCTTGTCTTGACCTATATTTCAACTTAATGTTAATGTGCTTAAGCACAAAATTAAATTACACCTTTACATATAATATTATCGTATAACTTTAGCCAACAGCCTATTCAATTTCTTGGCCCACTTCACTACAATAACTATAAATTTCACTATTCCAACAAGCATTATTTTATTTTCTATGTAAATAACAATATCATATTCAAATTTTCTGACCATTCATAAATTGTAAGTAACTATTTGAAATATAAAACAATACTTCTGTTTCTATGCATTCTAAATATTCATTTCCCACCCCCTGTAATCCTGATTATTCTGTTACCAGACTAGTGATGATATTCAGTTTAGATAGGCTATTATATGTTGCCACATTTTGTCGATGTTTATGTTTATTCTCCATAAACTTTGACTACAGATCAGCCAGTGTATAAATTAAAGAAAGTATCTGTCACCCCCCTCAACAACACATACATCTGATTATAACCCTAACCCAGCCATAGCAACTTTTATTCTATCTTGCAAAAACCATCCATACATTTTATATGACTATGCATCATTTCAAAATGTACACATTAGTGACTTAATAAGGGAAATTAAACAAATTATTCATAACTTCAAATGTTATCATTGGCCAGGGAACAGCCTTCTTTCTGAGGCTAAGCATTTTGTGAGGAACTAGTCTCTACACATTTACTTTTAATAGGTATGCAAAACAATTTACCAAAATTATATAAAAATTCCCTAATTAAATAATAAATACAAATGGAGCTGGAATCATGTCTTTGATCTCCCAATACATAGTAATTAAATTATAAGATAGCAATTTTCTAACTATCCATTCAAGATGGTAAGATAATACTACCTCAGCAATAATCAACATTTACAGTTTCACACATACACAGACAGGGTGATTATAGTCTTGGTGCAAAATGACATTGTTTTAACCGATCATGAACAAAACCCATGAGCTATACTAAATTTAAACATCAAGCACCCAGAAACACTCATCCAAGAGTTATGATCAACACAGATCACATCTACATGTTAAGACATAGCAATGACTATTCAAATACTTTTCACACATCTAACAATAGGCATATTATTTTGATAAAAAATATTGTTCTTTTTTTTTTCATATGAAAAATATATAATCATTCATGCTTTCTCACTTTAAAACTTTAATAATTTCTTATGGGGTCAAAATCATTGATATTTAAAAAAAAATCATATGACTGTCAAATATCTATTAAACTTAATAACAAATATATAAATAAATGGCAAAAGTAATAAACAATAAAACATTATGCATTGTCTCTTTGGTTTTGGTTCCTTCAGAGATAAATCTGAATATTTTGCAAGATCAATGTCAATTTAACAGAAAAAAAAAAACATGTGTGTATTGTACAGAAACACCATTTACCATACAAGATGTAGCTACATTAGTAATTGGTATTATCATATTTAATCGTGATAATTTAAAACAGTTGAAAAAGTCTTGCAGATTACTTTTGGTTTTTTTAAACACTTTTATTCCAGGTTCGAATCTAGATGCTTGATTTCAGGTGTTTAGTCCATAACTTTATTTTTACACTTTTTTTAGTTTTATTTTAGGAGGAAAAAATTCAAACAAAGCTAGTGTTGTAGATACTCTAATTCCACATACATTCTGAGGTTTGATTTATTAGTGATGCAGAAGAAACGCTAATTTATTTTCAGCAATTATTTCCTCTATATTTGACAAGTGTCACTTGCATATTTGATTGATTCAAATAAACTTGTTTGGTACATTGGTTGTTACTGCTGTCACAATCGAAATAATAATAATAATAATAATAATAATAATAATAATAATAATAATAATAATAATAATAATAATAATAATAATAATAATAATAATAATAATAATAATAATGATGATGATGAGTATTTTAACTACATTTATATTTAAATCCAATTATTTCTTGAAGTTTTTAATTAAGACACAAATAACATATTGTTCCTGAGATATATTGTTCTAAACAAAATTTTAAAAGCCAAATAGGAAGATTGATGTATTGTATAAAATTTTTTTGTTACAAACTAATTTTGTCACCGCTTATTTTGAAACAGAGATTTCTACACCCATCTCTATCTTTTAACACTTCATATTAGTTTACACTTAGTAATTTTTAGTCAACTGTTATCTGAGGCTAACGATCAGAGATCAGTTATAGAACCAGCAAGAAAATTCCTCTTTAATTCATTTGCACTAGCTGTTATAAAAAAACCCTGAAAGTTTTCTTTGCTTTGATCCTCTTTATCTACCGATGTCTCAGACAAAATTAACAACATTTGTTAAATGTTGCTTTTGGTTTATTCATTTCAGAACTGATTACATTTATCGTATCTTTTTCTACTTTATCTGAAAACATTTTCAGCTTTGATGTATGAAAAATATTGAACAAAATTAAAAAAAATATAGTAGTGGGTATTTTATAAAACTGATTTTAGATAAATATTTTTTCTTTAAAACTTAAAATCAAATTTAGAACTGAAAACAATAACCAATTTCTGGAAAACACATACAAAATAAAATTCTTTTCACATTATACTACCAAATAGTATACAGTACAATATGTAAAATTTCCCTGATCAAAAAAACATATATATCACAAATGCACATATGCACACACATACTCATAATACTAAATAGTGACCTACTTGTTCATATTCTTATTAGTACAACATATCTTTCATAATTTTCTAAAAAATTATATCTATTCTCATGAAAAGAATGTCAAACAAATGCTATCCTTATCAAGTTTAATTTTATTTGTACTATAATTTTTACTTATAAATATTATGATTCATAAGGCTATTTAATTTTAGGCATATAAATCAACCTTTTTACAATATTATAGTGCACACAATGGTCAATCCCCTTTTCCACTACATAATATTATGCTCTAAACAAGCTTTATTTTTATAAGTGCCAAAAGAGAAAAAAAATCAAAATCTCTATCATTAACTCTACCTTCAGACCAATTTGTTTTGAGCTTATGGCTCACCTCAGTGAAGGGGTGGGTCTACAGAAAATAGATCTAAAATACTAACTCAAAATTCAGCACTGATAAAATATGTTTCTATCAATTGGAAAGTCTGAAATTTTCATACACTTAAATGTCTTCAAATACACCTTAGCAAAACAAATAGCTATATGGGTCTGAATTTAGCTCAGTTTCACCATATAGTAATAGCCTCTGCAATATAGCATCATAAATCAGGTAAATATAAACTATTCTGAATGCAGACAATAAATAGTCAATTATAGCATTACAAACTGCAATTATGAATGTCAAATAGCACACAAGGATGCTATTTAAATGATAAATGTAATACTGTGCAAGGCTAATTTATTTTAAAAGTAATCATCAATAAATTGTCAATATTCAGACAAAGGCAATATTAATACAATCAATAGCCTCAAATTGTTATCAAGACAACCAATGATGTTGGAATGCCACTTTTATTAATAGTCTAATATATTTACATATATATTAAAAAAAAATAATGTGCTTGATGTAAGATGCAATAAATTGTACTATTACAATTTTCATTAAAATTATACATTTAAATAATATAGTCATTGGTCAGTGTTTTGCTCAGATATCTCAATCAACGTAAGTACATTTCTCATCAGACACTCATACTATATAAAATATATATTTAAATATATTTTCTTTATATAATATGATTTTTCACCAACTCAATATTTCCAATACTTCTTACTGAATAATTATATATATATATATATATATATATATATATATTGTGGGTTCATCCGTATTAAAAACTCTTAATATTAATATACTGACATTTCGACTTGGTCACACAAGCCATTCACAGAGTTATAAAAAGTAGAAAGATGGTTGTAGAGGTGCTACAATCACTAATTTGAATAAAATGTTAAAATTCCACCAATAGCAAAAAATGTTAATTTTAGGAATGTTTTTTAAAAAAATCTTTCCAAATAGGAGGAAGTTTACATGTATCATCTCACTTATTGATACAATCTAGCCTTTTAAGTATCTCAATGGCTTCTCTAATTTTGCATTGGTAGAGATTATCACATCTGGATATGATCCTGGTACTAGAAAAATCAATTTTATGACCTAAATCTATAGTATGTAGTGAGGGGGCTGATGATGATGAGTGTTGTTTAACTGCATTACCATGCTCATCTCTCCTAATACTGATGCGACGATTACTCATACCTATGTAAGAAGCTTTACAATTTTTACATGAGATTTGATAGACACCATGAGATTCAAGAGGGATTGAATCCTTAGGCTTGTTTATTAGATTGCTGATCTTTTGATGAGCAGAAAATGCTGTATCTATATTATAGCATTTTAATATATGTCCGATACTGTCTGTAGTTCATTTTACATATGGAACACAAATCCTAATAGCTGATTTATCATCTTTTTGATTCTTATTTTGTCTATTTTGGGCTTGAAATAAGGCTTTTCGTGTAAACTTCCTCCTATTTGGAAAGATCTTTTTAAAAAAAAACATTCCTAAATTTAACATTTTTTGCTATTGGTGGAATTTTAATATTTTATTTAAATCAGTGATTGTAGCGCCTCTACAACCGTCTTTCTACCTTTTATAACTCTGTGGATGGTTGTGTGACCAAGTTGAAATGTCAATATATTAATATTAAAAATTTTTAACACGGATGAACCCGCAAAATATGTATTTTATATATTTAACCCGTGCAAATCTTCGTTTTAACATATATATATATATATATATATATATATATATATATATATATATATATATATATATATATATATATATTCTTTTTTCTTCTGAAAGATTATGTTACATTCATATATTTTTTGACTTTAGAATTTTTTTCTATTTTATTAACATATCTCATTACAATTAGTGTAGGTGCAGTGATATTATGACCAAGTCTTCTCATTGATGAAGACCACAACCAAGAAACTGGCCCTATGTATATTGGTGGTAAAAATAATACATGTAGATTTTTATGCAGAAACCTTCTATAAATCATTGATTATTGTAAGAGTTATGAATATTGTAAGCATAAAAATGGTGATCATTTGGTGTTTTAATAGATAATTCTATTTACAAGAATATAATCATTTTATCTCTGCAAGAATTAAATTAAGTTAAAATTCTTTTAGATATAGTTTATTCTATAGGGAATATTATTTATATATTCCTGTTAAAGTCAAATAACTAATTGAAAGTCAAAAGTAATTACAATGTATGTCCTTTATCATTAAAAATAAAAACTAAGTCACCTGTTATTATGTAGTAAGTGCATTTATTTTATTTTTTTTTTCTCTTTTTTGGCTACAAAAGGCATTTTCCTAAAATATTTTGATGAAAGATATATTTTGTGTATAACTATATTCATCCCCAGTTAGTAAAACTAAAATTGCATTTTAACATTAGTAACCATAATATAATTGTGATATTGATTTTTTCCAAGCATTCCTTGTACATTATCATTTCCTTTCATGCAAAATTTGTGATGATTTTTTTCTTTGATTATTATAAGAATAATTTGCTCTCTCTTGTAAAAATGAATTTTAAGGTACTCATCTTTTAGCTAAAGATGCCACTCTATGGCACAGTTTTTGCACCAAAACACATAAAAATGCTGTTTCCGCGGCCAACACATTTGAGCCCATGTTTTTTATAATACAACTTTTTTATTGTGCTACAGAAAGCACACCGCTATGTCACATCACAGTACAGCATGTACAGCATGTATGTCACATAGCAGCAAATACATTTTCCGAATTTGCACAATTTATCAAATAATTATGGCTTGATGAAAGAATTTGTATTTGAATTGTATTGAAATGTTGTTTTCAATGGATTTTTTTATATTTAAACTATTGAATTGTTCAGATTTTTTAAAGTAATAATTATAAGACTTTTTATAACTTACTGTATTGAACTTTTATTTGGGAAAATGAGAAATATCTATGTTTTTATTGAGTTGCAATTAGGTAACATGGCAAGTAACGTACTGTTAATAACATTCCACGAGACAAAGAAGATTATACCGTCTGTATATTTTTGAAGTAATAAAGAGCACTATGAAAAAAATATCCAGTAAGAAAAATCCAAATATACAGGTTTTTGTAAATTTAATAAAAAGCAAATATTATAAACATGTTTAATAAGTAAAGAAGACATTTGTATGTAATTGTTAATGTTTAAAAAAGTTTGCCTTTTTTCTTTTGTCTGAGTACGGTTACAATTTTGAATTTTTTTCTTTTACCATTAAAAACAAACAGAACACTAACCCTACAACTAACCCTAAATCTAACCGTAACAACTTTTACTTTTATTATGATTATTATTTTTTAGTTAAACAACAACAAAATAAGTTGTAACACAAGTAAACAAATATTTGATAAAAAATTGATTAAAAATTAGCTGTGACACAAGTAAAAAAATATCCGATAGAAAATTGATAAAAAAAAGTTGTAACACACTTTAAAAAGTATACAATATAAAAAAACATGAATCAAATTGTAATGTGTTGATTTTATTTTACATTTATTGTTATCATTTAAATTGTAGACATTAATAAAATATAATGTTTAAAAAAGACGATTTTGTTTTGTTTTTATTTTCACATTACAAAAAAGCACAGAAAAATTATTAAAATCAACGGCCCATGAATGTTCATATTTTATAGTCTTAGTGTGAAAAGGACACCATCCAATGGCATCTTTAGCTATAAGACAAGCACCAAAAATATATATTTTGTTATAAATGTAAATTATGATTAATTTCTTTCTATTGGTTATTGCCATTGTATTTGTCATAAGTAAAGCATCTTTAAGTTTACAAACAAGAGAACTTTTGTTACCAAAAAAAGATTTTGGACATTATGACATGTGATAGATTTCCAACCTACACTTTGGGTGATTGCATCAGATGTTTTATTAATGACATTTATTTTTTTCAATATTTTTAAGTATAGTCAATAACTGATTTATTAGTTTTTAAAGTATTACCAGTTTCATCCTGGCTCCCATAATATGAAAATTCTGTCATTTTATGAATTACTGAAATATTAATTTATCCTCATTAATGTCTGAAGTTTTTACTATATAAAATATTTAGAAACTGAAAGCAATTGTCGGCATATATGTTGTAATTAGTAAAACCAATAGTTCTCCATTTTGTTCTAGTATTTTATTAAAATTATGTAAAGAGTATAAAAAATATGAAATAAAAGATATGATAGTTGAAGAAGGCTAAATGATTATTCAAGGAATAAATATTATTTTATTAATATATATATATATATATATATATATATATATATATATATATATATATATATATATATATATATATATATATATATATATATATATATATATATATATATATATATATATATATATATATATATATTTACCATTCACCATGTCTGGAATTGTTTCAGTAGGACCTGTAATATATATGAACTACATTATGTTATCAGCTAAAATAAAATTTATAAAACAAAATAATGTGTTGTCAATACTATGACATGTACATAATTGCTGTAAATAGATTATGTATTGTCTCCAATATTGAGTAATTAAGTGAATATATATACATTTACCTTCTTCTATGTCTGGAATTAATGGAGGAACACCTGGAAATTATATTATATATATATATATATATATATATATATATATATATATATATATATATATATATATATATATATATATATATATATATATATATATATATATATATATATATATATATATATATATATATATATATTGTAACCTAGTGTTATTGACACTTGGTTTATTTGGCATTGTTTCCACAGGAAAACAATGCTATCCTTTTCTAGGAAATAAAAAAGTAAAATAATAATAATATTAAGTGATTAATAAAATATGCTATTTACTCACTGTAACATGTTTTAAGCAAATAACTAATAAATTTAGTAATTTAATGTCATTTTGAAGAAGAGCATGAATAATTTAATGAAAATATTAACAATAAGAGCAATTTAATATAGTATAAAAGCACATATTATAAACAGTAATTGATTTGGATGGGTGGAGGGGGAGAATAGATGAGTATCTTATCATAAAACACAATAACTTCTGGTAATTTTTAAATTAATTTAGATAATAATGTATACAGAATTATACATCACTAATAAGCATTGTTAATTAAATATATTTATTATTTTTCATTATTTGTCAAATTACTTTGTAATTTATTTAAATCATTCGGAAAAATATATGACTGTAATAAGTTTTTTTTTTCTTTTCTTTTGTTTATGTTATAATTAAATGATTATTTTTCTGTAAGAGGTCGCTAAAACAAGACCGCCAAAATTTGAAGAAAGTTTAGTCTGACATTAGTTTTACAAGGAGGAAGCAGTACTGAAATTCGGTAACAATTTTTTATTATTTTTTTATTGCAGAAATAAATATAAGTCCAGTAAATTTTTAATAATATCATGCGTGGCTAATCCTATTTGATAAGATATTCTGTTTTCTGTGGCCATCTACCTATTTTGAAGCTTTTTATACGCAAAATTGTACTATCTTATGCTAAAGTTCAAAATGATCGTATTAACTACAGCAATCATGGAAAGTGTCATTATATTTAAATTAAGCAATATAAGTAATTTCCAGGAAATAAACAATTATTTGTTAACTTTACCTTATTTAATAATATTTTCATGGTATAAAAGAAAAATTATAATTAAAAGAAATATTATAAAAGCCAAAGAAAGTTAACGAGAAACATTTCACGCTCTTTCTAAAAGAAATTGTCTGCGTTTGAAAATAATGTAAGTCCCCACTTTAAAATATGTTTTATTCACTGAAAATTATCTAAAAATAATATTAAGGATCAATGATATTTACTTATGCACCTGTATATTTTTTAAAAAGAAAATATAAATTTTCTCAAGGCAAATATTGGAAAATTTGTATGTGTGCATTTTACGGAGAATTTCTTATTAAAGAAAAATTACAATTCCTAGAGTAGAAATAAAAACTACAAACATTATTGACTTAATTATAACCATAATATAATATGTCATATTATAAATCTACTGGAGTCTTTAAAACTTTATATCCACGTAAGTCAGATGCAGTCCTTATAATAATAGTATTTTGGAAAATTCACGCATTATTTTATTCATAAGCCAGCTAGCTAAAAATGATACATATCGCCAATAGTAAAAGAAAATAATTGTATATGTGATCGTCTATCATCAAATATTCGTCATGTTAAAATATGTATTGTTTCCTTGGATCCCCAAAATTATAGCAGTTAATTCAAAGAAGAATTAACATCCAACGCTGCTATGTTTTCTTTGCCTAATTTATTAATTGCACCAGAATGGAGGCAACTTTTATATAAATGAAATAATAAAATGTGTTTCTTATTTTAAATTTGCTTCGTGAACTATGAATGGATCAAGTTCTTCATCTAGATAAATTGCCCAACGGAAAAACATTTTCTAGTGAGATAATAATCACTTGTTAAGTAATGATTTTTTTTACTAATTTGTAAAATTATGTGCATTTTTTTTTATATCAACAGGTTAAAAGGCTGTATAATCAAGTAATATTTAAATGACCTTGTAATCATAAAGGTATGTTTTCATATACTTATTCTAGGTTAAATTTATATTCGACATGAAAAAAAAATATTTTTTTTATAAAATGTGTTTACTTATGATATGCATTATGGGTATAAATTTATATGTTAGATGCATAAAAGAAGAAAAATTCAGATACTTAATAGGTAAAATATCTAGTTAAAATTGTCAGAAGTAATTAAAGAGAAGTGCTATACAGGATATTACTTATTTAAAGTTTGAAACAAATTTATACTGTGTTAATTGTGGAACTTATTCCCAGTTATTCTTTATTAACGCATTCACTTAATTTAGTTCAAAATACTAGACTACCAATTACTTGTTGAATGTTTCTTTGGCAAAGGTGAAAATTATTATGGTTTATTCTGTGTTATCCATTGATTTCAGACGTTGATCTAAGTATACCCCGTAACATAAATTTGTGTGTAATTAGTGTATTTGCTTGTCTTGCCCCGATTTAGCATCGGTATATGCTTAATATTCGCATAAGTAATAATTGTAATGTATCTATTTTGTGGGATGGAAAATGATCTCCCCAAAAGCTTTATTTTCCATGAGGGGAATAGATAAAACTAGTATTCGGGTATGTTTATAACCCAAGTGATCGCTTCTCAGAGTTAGGACGATCAGTAATTTATATCGTATTTAGTGTATTTCATTCGTTAAAATCCCAGGAGAGGATTATATTGGCGTGTGTTCCTATTATGCCCAAGTAAGAGGCAAGGACCCACCAAACTATTTTAATAGAGTAGTTAACTCTAAAGACCTTCGGTGTTATTCCATATTCCTGATGAGAAAATAGGGATAATTCCACCACGGAAGGTGTTGAATATTGTGTTTTGTTTAGAAAGTTATGGCAAGATAACGGGTATATTGGAGGTTAATTCCTCAAGATCCATTTAGTAAAAATAGCGTGCTAGTATATATGATCAATGTCTGGATTGTGCGGCGGAATAGTGCTGGTAATCCACACGTAAGTCAATGGAGAGAGTAAGTTTAAAATTGCGTGATTTAGAAATTTTTATTTGCCAATGGAGGGTTCAAATACCAGGTTTAATTTGGGTTAATGATTAAGTAGCACTCACAATATAACTTATACTGAGGAATACAGTGTGTATAACAACTTCAGTTGTTATTAAGGTAAACATTAAAATAATAAGTGTAACTTCTGATAAATAACCCATAAATTATAATAAGTTATCTAAATAAAAACTATCATTTAATTAAAGATATGATAATAAAAATCGTTTGTACACATTGCCTAGAATCAGATTATTTTTTGTTTTAAAACAGATCTATAGTCAATAAAGTTAAGTAACCGTTCATATAAGATACACTAAACGGATAAGTTGATGTATCGATAATAATATTTATTTTGTTATATTCAATTTGCATAAATGTAAAAAAGAAGATGAAGAAGTATTTCGAATCCAGGTCTAAAAGTATAGACCAATTAATGTTAGTTATATTTTGTTTTATCCATATGGGATCGAATAAATTATATATGTTTGTTTATTATGTTAATCATAAAAGATAGTTTTGTTAAACTGTAATAATAAATTATAATCTTGTTAAAATTTAATAATAAATTATAGTCTTGTTACAAGTTGTTTTGAGTCATTTTTCTTGTGTGCTAAATAAAAGTGTATTTGCATAATACTTGCAATACTTTCTTGAGTCCAAAATCATTTATGAAATCTTAAATTCAATACACCAGATAGACAATTGTAAGCAGATTAGAATATTTCATTATATTTTAATTTAATAAGAATTATTTATGGAATTGAAAACTTCAGACCAGAACATTTTATTTATATGTGTGTAAAATCACTTTATTCCCAAACTAGTTGGTTTTGGTTGCACATTGTTTCGTACACATTTAAGTGAAGTGTCTAAGTAATAAGTCTTAGTTAAATTATTGTGTTGTCATGGATGATGGAAGGACACAAAAGCACCCTTGTCTTTTCATCATTCCGACTGAAATTCTGGATTAAAAGGGCTGTATTATTCAAAATTATGCGTTGTTATTGAATATGGTTATCATCTCTTTAAATATTATAATAGTTGAGATGTGGATGAAGATACCTGGAATTTAAATAAGATAAATGTTTCCTATAGCCGACCAGAATGTCAGTCATATGCGACAACACAATACTGCCGAGCATTTTTCTTTCAAAAATAACAGAGAACCCTATGATTAGTGTCATTATTATTAAGTGCTCTTAAATTAGGAATTGATTAATTATGATCAATATTACAAGCATGGCATGGCTTAAGAGATTGAAACTTCTGATTGTATAATAATAAAATATTGAGATCATATTGGCAAATTAATGAATGTTTTATTTTAGTCAGTAATATTAACAATGACATGAAATCATCATCATCATTGTCGAACAGTGCAAGTACTTACAGCTCAGAGAATGTGTTTTAGATAGATAAAGAATGTTAGTTATTCTAAATTTTCTTTTTAAATTTATTTTATTAATGATAATTTTTTTTAATTCTATCTCTGTCTGAACTACATATCGCTGTAGCTGAATTATTATAACTAACCTAATGTCGATTTATTAGGTAATAAAGATAGGGTTTGTTACCCGTCCTAGATGGAAGCGTTTGGGCTTTCCGAATTCTCTTTAATAGAATTAGATTTCCGAATTCTCTGTCATAATAATAGAAGTCTAATCGTTTAATAGGTATATATATATATATATATATATATATATATATATATATATATATATTATATATCATATATATATATATATATATATATATATATATATATATATATATATATATATATATATATATATATATATATATATATATATATACATTTACCTTATGTTGGAATTAATGGTTTAAATAATATATATATATTGAAATGAATATTTTCACAGGTTGCATATATAAAAGACATATTTTGTGGGTTCATCCATGTTAAAAAATTTGTAATATCGATATTCCAACATTTCGACTTGGCCACACAAATCATCAAAAAGAAATCATACTACATTTTTGGAAAAAAACAACAAAAGCTATTATTAATAAATCACCTATTGAAACAGAGCTAAAAATAAAATTAATCCTCATGAAAAATCTTGTGTCTGTCCAAAATTTTACAGACTTCAGAATTCATAAACCAGATAATTCTCTTTGACCAATAGTTAGTGCAATACGATCTCCAACTCATACTTTAGCTAGATATTTATCATATTTTATTAAACCTACAATCCCATCTATTAATCATAAATTAAAAATTCTTTTAATTTTATTTCCGTTTCAAAAAGTTTAAAAATTAATGCTAATGACATTCTGGTCAGTTTTAATGTTGTATCGTTGTTTACATACATTCCAATTGATGAAGCTTTAAATATAATCTCACAACGTTGCAATTTACCAGACCATATTTTTGCTTTCATTAAACAATGTCTCTGAACACATATTTTGTATACAATGGACATCATTCAGACAAGTTTTATTACTCCTATGGGCTCACCTATCTCAGGAGTAATAGATGATTTATTCATGGAAAATATAAAAAAATTGTGCTTTAGAATCATCGTTAAACCTCTTGTTTGGCTCAGATACATAGATGACACTTTTGTCATATGGCAACATGGAAAAAATTAATTTGATGTCTTTTTACTTACATTTAAATAATATGCATCCTCACATGAAATTTACAATGGAGACAGAATCTGCTGGAAAACCCCCTTTTCTTGATGTTCTAGTCACCAGAACACCAAATATTTTTTTTTCAATTTACAAAAATTCACACACGGACAAATATTTACATATCCATTCTCATCATCACCCAACTCAGATAGTTTCTGTAGCCAAAACTCTTTTAAATAGAACAATTAACCTTTCAGATAATTCACATCTGAAAGAAAAATAAATCATATTAACAGGGTTTTATTAACAAATAGTTATAATTATAAATTTATAAAAAAGGCCTTATTTCTGGCCCAAAATGGACATGATTAGAAACAAAAACATGATAAATCAGCTATTAGGATATGTGTTTTATATGTTAAAGGAACTACAGACTGAATTGGATATATATTATAATGCTATAATATAGATACAGCATATTCTACTCATCAAAACACCAAGCCTAAGGATTCAATTCCTCTTGAAACTCATGGTGTTTATCATATCTCATGTAAAATTTGTAAAGCTTCTTACATAGGTATGAATTATCATCACATCAGTGTTAGAAGAAAGAGAGAGCATGCTAATGCAGTTAAAGAACATTCATCATCAGCAGCACTCTCACTCCATACTATAGATTCAGGTTATAAATTGGATTTTCTAGTACCAGGATCATATTGAGATGTGATAAGCTCTACCAGTGCATAATTAGAGAAGCCATTGAGATACTTAAAAGCCCATATTGCATCAATAAGTGAGATGATACATGCAAAATTCCTTCTAGTTGGAAATATTTTTTTAAAACACATTCCTAAATTTAACATTTTTGCTATTGGTGGAACTTTAACATTTTTTCAAATCAGTGATTGTAGTTCCTCTATAACTGTCTTTCTTCCCTTTATCACACAGTGGATGACTTGTGTGACCAAGTCAAAATGTCGGAATAGCAATATTTAATTTTTTTTAACACAGATGAACCTGCAAAATGTCTTTCATATATATATATATATATATATATATATATATATATATATATATATATATATATATATATATATATATATATATATATATATATATATATATATATATATATATATATAATATAAATTTAAATGAAATAAACAAACCTTAAATCTGCAGAAGTACTTTTGATTAATTTCTTAAATCTGCCTCAACTGCCATTTAACGGCAATTGAGGCATGTTTATGAAATTAACCAAAGTACTTCTGCAGATTTAAGGATTGTTTATGACAGTTTATTACTGTTAGATTTATTATTTTATTATAATTACAATTTTGTAATAATTAACGTATATATATGAGAGAGAGAGAGATAGTATTTTTTTTTTCATATGTCATAGCATTTGCCGGAATGCGAACCCAGAACCATCTGCAACCAACTACTTGCTTGCTTACTTTTCAATGTTTCAACGAAATTGTATACCCCATTGTCGAGGTGAACTTCTCTAAGCTTGAAAATGGTGGATGCTATTTTCTTGAAATATTGGGATGTAAGTAAAAAATAGCACATTATTTAACCCATAAAACTACATTATATAATTATACAAAATAAACATTATAACCAAAAGCTGCAATACTGCAAAATGTAAATTATTTCTGTAAGCAGCTTATGGCGTATCTGCTATATTGAACAGTTAAATTAATATACCCAGGATATAAGTTATTTTGTACCACAATATTTGTTATATAACAATTACATTATAAACATTCTGCTACATCTCATACAATCACATATTGTGTTTGCACATGTATATATAAGGTGGAAAGAAAAATTTGAAATAAACAGAGATAATTATTTTGTAGATATTTTTCTACTTTTCCTGGAATAAAATAATCCTAGTAAAAGGTTAAATAATTTTGGATTGAAAATACCATGTATTATAAATAAAACATTAAAAAATGTCTAATTAAATATTAATATTGCATTCTGATTTTAAATTTAAAACAAGCAGATTTTATGATAAAATATAACTGATTATGACAAACATTTCTATTATTTGTTTGACACTGTTCAGGTAACTGTACTGTTCCACTAGGCAAAATTTCTATCAAAAAAATTGCTAAAAAAGTAAAATACAAAAAGAGAAATTAGACAAAAGAAGTAAAATAGACCCCCCCCCAACATCGAAGAAATTGCTTAAAAACAAGTAAAATACACAATACAATAACATAAATCAGTCATAGCAAGCAAAATAAAAACACCCCACACTCATTTTTAAATTGGCTTCATAATATCCACATTGAAAATTTATATCTAAAAAATTACTCAAAAATAAGTAGAATGCAAAAACCGAGATCTGACAAAAGATAGAAAATACAAAATACATCGCTCAAAAATAACTGAAGTACAACAAAAGTATAAAAATAACTGAAATACATAAAACACACACACCACAAATTTTTAAATCCACTTCTTAACATAAAAATTGATTAAACGAAGCACAATATACACAAAAAAACCTAAAAATTTATAAATTTGAGTCATAAACAAAAGAAAAAAAACATATTTTATCATAACTTGCACATTTTAAAATTATTATTTTACATTTATTGGAAAAATACATAAAAAGATAAACACCATGAGCAAATAGTTGTCACATTAAAAATATAATCACTTGTGCCATGACATATTAAAATATTTATTGGAAAAATACTTAAAAAGATAAACATCGTGAGCAAATACTTGTCACATTAAAAATATAATCACTTGTGCCATGACATATTAAAACACAACCAGAAATTTAAAATCAGTTCATACACTAAGTTTAAAAGTATTGAAAAATACTTACAAATTATGTGTCAAATGGGCAATGGCAGGTAAGGGATAAAATGAAGAATGAATCTTACTAAAAGTTGCAAAACCCACATAAAAATATAATTGCTTGCAAGACAAATTTAATCAAAATATAATTAACTAGTCTTTTGAAATACCTGCTTAGTTTTATTATGACATATTAATTATTTTGAAGTGCTAGAAATACAATTTTTTGGGATTATTTTTATTTTTGATGGTCTTAGTGTGGACATATTTTAACACATATGAATACATCATGGGTAATTTGAAAGTGGGTGAAAAAAAACATAACATTCTTATTTTGAGGCTTTTGTAGAAATTAAGAATCACTTACTTTTTAGACACTGACAATAATTTTTTTTGCAATAAGTTTATTTACTTATAATTCAATTTCCAATTTCAGAAGAATTATTTAAATGGCAAATTTTATACAACACCATATTAGTATTTTTTAGATGTTGATAAGTCAACGGACTCCTGAGATTTATTATTAGATGTTGACAAGTCATTAGAATCTTGGTATATCATATGAATAGCATTTCTTTAAAATAACTTATTATAGATTTGCTTTTTCAAAAGGACACTCATTTTTCTAATAATGTAGTTCAGTTTTACATCACTAGGCTAATGCAACTTCTTTGTCATTCAGCTTTTTCAAACATTTTACATTTTTTAATCAATTAGGTCATCTCTTAACATGATAGGATGTTTTACTCTGATCAATGAATGCTTATTAATCTCTTTTGCTTCCAAACGTAATCGCAAATGATTTATCTTCATCATAATTTAAAGCATCAATAACTTGATCATTCTTTTCCAGCTAACTTTATTTAAAATGGCTGTCACAGGAAATATCATAGTCGAACAATTTTAATCTTAGTTAATTAAGATAGATTGTTACATCTGAAAAACTTTCCCACTCTTTTCATTCTAATGTGGCTACTTTTCTTCTTCAAATCAGCTGTTGATCTCATTATTGCATCTTTTAAGCTATAATACCATTATTTGTTTTAATAAAACCTGTTAGTTTCTTTATTTTTGGTCATAAATTTTGCATTTTCATCAAATTGTAAAGTAGCTAATGTTTCTAAGAGCAATTCTGAATCCAAATTTCTCATCATCCAAACTAACTTTGCTCATTATATATATTTCCAGCCTATTTATTTTATTAAGGTGAAATCAATCAGTTTCATCATAGTCTATCTGAAGTTTCTAGTCCGTCAGATGGATTTCTCAAGAGTTTATAAAAAGTTTAAGTGTCAAAAGTGCCAGAACTGGAATTGTTCTAAGGACCTTATATTCAATGTCTGTATTATTATATTCCATAAAACATTTGCATTTCTATCTGTTATTCTATATGTTTTCGATTATCCATTCCACATTAGCGATGATATTTGTTTCTTTAATTTTACTGAAGCCATCTTGTTTATATGATTATTTTCAATGCAAGGCTGTAATTGGTATTAAATGATTTTTATCATAATGTTATTTTTCAAATACCTTAAAAGGTAATAATTTATGTATTCACTCAAACTTCTTCCTTTTCATATAAAAAAAAAAAAAAAAAACAATAATTTATTTCTATCCATAAACTTTTTTTCCAAATTAAACACAATAATATTATCAGTACTTTTCTTCTTCACTTTTGGCAAAATGTTCTAATGCAATATCAAATTCAGTAATCTACCTCCATCTTCCATTATTACGAATTCAATGCAAGGTACATCACCAAAGGTCTTTTGGTTGATAACTTTGTGATACAGCTTTTAAATATTATTTTTTCCTCTGATCTTTTTTAACTTTTTTATAGCATATCATTAGCTTTTTTCAGCATTAAAACGTCCATTTTACATAGTAATTTTCTGAAAGGCAATTATTATTTTTTTCAAATGTTTTTCCCATTTTTAATATAATTGCAAATTTTTTTAGAATTCCTGAATGTTGTTTCAAATTTCCTATTGTGATCTATCAAAAGATTTTTATCCCATTTTAATTGTGAGTTGTTTTCTTTGCAACTATTATTATTATATCCTTTAGACGATTACCATTTTCATTTTCCTGATTAACATCGTCAAGTTTTTCCCAAGTTTCTATTCAATTATTTCTTTTACTTTTATTCACAATTCAGCAAATAATAGTGAGAAAATATAAATTTAAGCTGAAAAATTATGAAATCATAATAGTAAATTAATTGAATACCTCACAAATTAACAGTCTTTTTCATCTTTTTGCAATACAAAAGCTTAGATTTCATAGGATGAATTTATAAATGAAAAAAAAAAAACTTTTTCCAGTAACAAATTAACTAATTCTTCATAGTAAATTATCAATATTATAGATACACATGTATTATCACCCCTTCGTTAAAACATGATCTCCATTTCTTTAGGCTAAGACATGCTGTTAATCAGTAGCAACATTTCCCATTACAATAATCTGCTATCATACAAATTCTAGTAATAAATAGCAGCTAGTTGTTCTACATCATAATCCCTATCTATTGCTTTTCCATTCATTATTCCCAGACTAGTTTCAAGTCAAGTTGTTTTACTTTATCGATATATAGCTAAGAGATAACATAGTCAAACTTAACACTTTAATTCTCAAATTGATTTTTTTTAAAAAAAAATCATACAATAATTAAATAAGCGGTATATAACAATATAGTTTTCCCCCTTTAATAAATATATAACCTATTAAGTTATTATGTAATAATATAAATAACAGCATTGCAAAAATAATATTATTTTATTTGTATTTTTTAAAATATATTAAGAATCTATCATTTCATTGTAAATTAAATATAAGAGACTTAATTGTTTGTTAAACCTGCAGTTAAATTATGAAATCGTTGTTGTATTTTTTAGTCTGATGTTATTTGTTAAGTGTGGTGCTCAGTGTTTGAACAATTTTCTCTAAATAATTTTGCTCCAAAAGCATCAAAATACGCATGTTTTTTTACAAGATCAGAGATGGAAATAATATTTGTGAGCCATGTCACAAAGACCTTTGGTGACGTACTTTGCACAGAACTCGTAATAATGGAAGATGATATCAGATTACTGGAATTGATATCGCATTAAATAAATTTGCCAAACACTGAATAAAAATATTGATAATACTAAATTGTTTAATTTGGGAAACAGTTTATGGATTGAACTAAATTAATTTTTATTTTTATATCAAAAGGAAATAAATTTGACATAATATATAAAATTATTAATTACCCTTTAAAGTACGTTAAAAATAAGATTATGATAAAAAATATTTACCACCGATTATCGCCTTGCATTGAAAAATAACTGTACAAACAAGATGATTTCAGTAAAATTAAAGAAACAAACATTATTGCTGATGTTTATGGGATAATCAAAATGTTTCAAATAATAGAAAGAAAGCTACGTTTTATGGATTATAATAATACAGACTTTGAAAATAAGGTACTCAGATCAATTCTAGTTCTGGCATTTTTTGGTACTTAAACTTCATATAAACTCACCAAAAACCCTTCTGTCCGATAAAAAACTTCAGATAGGTTATGATAAAACAGATTGATTTCACATTAATAAAGTAGTTATGATTTGAATATATACTGAGAATGGTTAGTTTGGATGAAGACAAATATGGATTTAGAATTGGTCTTAGAAATATAAGTAACTTTAGAATTTGCTGAAAATGCAAAAATTATAACTGAAAATAAAGAAATCAAATGATGAATTATAGCTTAAAAATGATATAATGATAAGATCGGCAGCTTTTTTTCCAGAATAAAAGTAGTCACATTAGAATCAAAAGAGTGGAAACGTTTTTCAGATATATTTAGTAACTAAGATTAAAATTGTTTGTTTATGATATTTCCTTTGACCTCAAATTTAAATGAAAATTAGACACTGCAAAAGAGTGATCATGTTATTGATGCCTAACCTATGAAGAGGATAAACCTTTTGAGATTACTTTTGAAAGCAAAAGTGATTAATGAGCATCCGTTGATCATATTAAAAGATGATCAAAGTTATTAGGTATAATGTTTGGAAAAGCTGATAGTGAAAGAAGTGAGCTTAGACTAGTACTGTAATACTGAACTACATTATTACAAAAATGAGAGTGCTTTTATAAAAGGCAAACGTATAATAGGTAATTATGAAGAAATGCTATTCGTATGATACACCAGGTATCTGTTGACTTGTAAACATCTAATAATAAACACCAGTAGTCTTTTTACTTGTCAACATCTAATAAATATTAATATAATATTTGTTTTGTATATGAAAATGTATAAAATTTGTCATATATTAATTCTTCTGTAATTGGAAATTGAGTTATAAAAAAAACAAGTTTGTAGGAGCAAATATTCTGGTTAGTATCTTAAAAAGTAAATGATTCTTAATTTCTCCAAAAGTCTCAAAATTTGAATGTTCTTCTTGACTACTTTCAAATTGCCCCCGCTATATCATCTGAGTAAAAAAAAATCCATATTACCACTGGCAAAAAGGAAAAATAATCCCAACAAATTGTATTACAAGATTCAAAAATAATTAATACCTCATAATAAAATTAAGCAGAATATTTCAAAAGAATAATTAAGTTACATTTTGATTACATTTGTCCACTTCAAGTAAATTTATTTTTCATATGAAAAGTTTATTACATCACATTTCATTTTACACTTTTGAATATGATGCATTCTACATTTTCTCCCTTATCCACAATTGTCCATGAGGCCTATATATTGTAATTATTGTCTCAGTAGTTTTAAAATTTGTGACTTATGATATGATTTGAATTTTTTGGTTTGTGTTTTAATATTTCATGGCCCAAGCAATTACATTTTTAATGTGACAAGTCTGTCGGACATGATACCTCTCTTCTCTTAGTATTTTTTTCAATAATCATAAAATAATAATTTTAAAATGTGCAAGTTATGATCAGTTTTTTTTGGTAATACTACGAGTAGTGAACCCTACCATCTAATGGCACTGTTTTTCACAAAACTGACATCAATATACCATTTTAGAGGCCTAAACTTATAGCTGACAATACAATAAGTGTTTTTGAGCCATAATAGGCTGACTAAAGGCAATGTATTCTACGATTATGTAATGAAATACTGTGTCCATTGCATTGTGACAGTATTCATCAAACAAGCACTCTTGAATGCATGCTATGGTCTGATTTGATTGTAGCTGTAATTGAAAGAGACAGAACTCTGCAAAAATTCATTGTCGGGAATATTTTTGAAAGCATAGTGGAATTAGTTTTCCATATTAAAAATTATCATGTCATCACACATGTTTCCCTATGCTTTTGAACTGCATACAACTTTAAAAGGTTCTTCTTTTCAGCAGAGTTTTTTTGTGATTTCAGATGGAAATGCGTGTTTATGTGAAAATGCATGCAAGAACTGTAAAATGTCATCTGCAAGTTCCAAATTGGTTGAATCTGAGTGAATTGCCAGCCGGCCACACAAGTGGATGCACAATGTTGTGTTTTCCCAGAAAGAAAAACTCCTGGAAGCGTACTTATGTAGGTCTGCATAAGAGAAGTTGGTTCAAAGGCTCCAAAATCTCATTACATTCAGCTTTGAGGCTTCCGTGATATTTTATTTGCATGTTACTTTGGCTGCTGTTTTTACGCCTCCCCAAAATGGTGTTTTTTTACTTGTTTTGGTTCACAACTGGTCCAAAGTTTAGTTTCTTTTTGATACAATAAATTACTTTAAGGGAAACTTGTTGTTGTTTTTGTTGTTCACATGATTATAAAGTAGATACGTAATATTTGATAAGTTTCATTAACAGTTTAAGTAGATAATATTTTATTATACCAAAAAAAGAAATGTTTAAGAGTTTATTCAAAAGACCTCACCAAAAAAAATAAAAAAATAAAAATAAAATAATAATAAAGAACTGTGCAGTAACATAATAAAATGTTCAAAATGAAACTCCAAAAAGAAGTCGATAATTAAAAGTCAAAACAACCTTCCCTGCCATCTCACCTCCCCCAGCATAGAAAAAGTGTTCTTTAAAAACAAACTGTTTATGTCTTTTTATAAAATTAAAGGGCCATAAAAGTAAGTAAGAACTTTTCACTGTAGTGTAACGATTTGAAAAAAAAAGCCTCCTAATAAATTAACAAAAAAAAAAAAAAGATGACAATTCAAAATCAAAACAAACCCTCTCACCTCCACACTCTAAACAACCAAGTGTTGGTTTATTCAAAAGTACCAAATTCTTGATGTATTTCAGCAAATCAAAACATTAACAAAAAAAAAAAAAGCTAAAATCAAACACCCAACCCCCTACACCATTTAAAAACAACAAAGTGTTTGTTATTGTATTTAGCTTTAAGCATTATTTCACTTATTATTTAAATAATATATGATCAATTTAAAAGTATTGCAATTTTTAATGTTATAATTGACTCTTTATTAGTCTGCATTACTTTACCATGTTTATTTCATGTTTAATGAGGTTTGTTGCCATTTTATTAATATTTCATTCTCTGTGGTCAACTTGTAATCTTTGAGTGTCAATATATATATATATATATATATATATATATATATATATATATATATATATATATATATATATATATATATATATATATATATATATATATATATATATATATATATATATATATATATATATATATTCAATGGAACATTAGTAAGAGTGGACTTCTATTATTGCCATTAAAAGGTGAGAATGTTGCCTTGTCAGCAGTGACAAATATTGATTGTTATTTTTACTATGAATGTTTATGTGGTTATTGGGTGGTTTCTACCACATCATTATTCCATTTAGCTTTAAGCATTATTTCACTTATGATTGAAATAATACATGAGTAATTTTAAGGAATTGCAGTTTGCAATGTTATAATTGACTATTTATTAGTCTTCATTACATTGGCATGTTTATTTCATGTTTAAAGAGGTTTTTTAAACTTCATTGTATCAATATTTCATTCTCTGTGGTCAAGTTGCAATCTTTAAGTATCCATATATATTGAATGAAATATTTAAGAGTGAATTTACATTCATGCTATTAAAAGGTGAGAATGTTGCCTTGACAACAGTGAGAAATATTGATTATCATATTTATTGTAAATGTTTAGGTGGTTACTGGTTAGTTTTTAATTACATCATTAATCCCATTAAGCTTTAAGCATTATTTCACTCATTATTTAAATAGTACATGAGCAATTTAAAATTATTGGACTTTGTAATGTTATAATTAACTATTTATTAGTCTACATTACATTGACATGTTTATTTCATGTTTAAAAAGGTTTACTTAAACCTCATTGTATCAATTTTTCATTGTATGTGGTCAAGTTGCAATCTTTAAGTGTCCATATTGAACATTAGTAAGATTGTATTTCCATTCTTGCTTTTAAAAGGTGAGAAGGTTGCCATGACAGCAAGCAGAAATATTGATTATTATCTTTAAGATGAATGTTTGGGTGGTTACTCATTGATTTCTAATTAATTTATTTTCTCATTTACCTTTAAGCATTATTTCACTTATTATTTAAATAATACATGTGCAATTTTAAAGTATTGCAGTTTGTAATGTTATAATTCACTATTTATTAGTATGCATTACAATGACATGATTATTTCATGTTTAAAGAGGTTTATTTAAAAAACTTCATTACTTTGGAGTCAAGTTGCAAGCTTTAAGTGTCCATATAAATTCAATGGACCATTTGTAAGAGTGGATTTCAATTGTTGATATTAAAAGGTTGGACGTTTGCCTTGACAACAGTCGAAAATATTGATTACTATCTTTACTGTCAATGTTTAAGTGGTTAATGTTTTGTTTCTAATTACATCGTTATCCCATTTTTCTTTAAGCATTATTTCACTTATTATTTAAATAATACATGGGCAATTTAAAAGTTTTGCAGTTTGTAATGTTATAATTAAGTATTTATTAGTCTGCATTACATTGATATGTTTATTTCATATTTCAAGAGGTTTATTTAAACTTCATTGTATCAATATTTCATACTCTGTATTCAAACTGCAATCTTCAAGTGTCCATATAAATTCAATGGACCATTTGTAAGAATGAATTTTTATTCTTGTTATTAAAAGATGAGTAGGTTGCCTTGATAGCAGTGAAAAATATTGATTACTATCTATATAATGAATGATTAGGTGGTTACTGGTTTGGTTGAATCAGGTGGGAGGAGATCGAATTAAAAAAGTATTTAGCATATTTTTTTTTTACTCTACTAATAAAAATAAAAATTTGTGAAAAGTAAAATTATAAAACAAATTCTTGACTTCCTTTTGTATATAAAAATATGATACAAATATTTATTATAATTTCGATCTACTAGAGCTGCAAACTAAGTATTACACCACACTGGTCCCTTAGACAGAGATGCATAATACCCAGAGGGTATATATGACAAGGCAGAAGCTATATAAGATATATAACCACAACCACATTTCTAAGTCACAAATCTTCTCAAGTGCTGGACTCAACCTCTGTACTTCAGAGAACTTTTTTGTTTTGAAGTAAATGTCAGACACTAACTAATTACAAAAAGTAGTTATCATACCCTGAACAATGATAAACTAATTCAGCATCTAAGAAATATCAACTAGCTCAATCGACCTATAATATAACAATAAACTGCTTTAATAAGTGGTATAAGTAAAGGATTGCCTGACAATAACTAACAGATAAGTACTTTATTATAAATAAAATGTTACTATAATTTGCAGACTAATTTTATAAATTTTTAATTAAATAGACAATGATTATATATATATATATATATATATATATATATATATATATATATATATATATATATATATATATATAAAATATACCAACCATCATACAATTACAAATATCCAGTAACGCCCTCTGTTTAAAGATCTATATCTCAATAATAGCAAACCTTAAAATAGATACCCTTTGGTGTTCTAAACGTGTTAAATATTGAAATCGCCCCTCAACCGTGAAATTTTAATTTATATATATATATATATATATATATATATATATATATATATATATATATATATATATATATATATATATATATATATATATAAACCATAAAAAAAGAGAGAGGAGGAGGGAAAGTGAAATGAAAATAAAAGGAAAAGAAGAAGAGAATGAAAATGAGAGAAAGAGAAGAAAAGAAAAGAAAATAAATGAAATGAATTTGAAATGGATGAAATAAAACATAGTGGAGAGAGGGAGCTTTAATTAAAGAGAGAAAAACGATAATATTGGAAGAGGGAGAAAAAAAGAAGGAAAAGAAAAGAAAGAAATAGTTGATTAAATGGATGAGATTATATGGATGAGGTGATAGAAGTAATGTGAAAGAGAATTCATGAAAATGATATAAAAATAAATGAAATGAAATGATAGCAGAAATATAGAAAGGAAAATGAGAAATGATATAAAAATAAATGAAAGTGAAATGAAATAGGATGAAATGAGAAACTTTTAACAACTCAGCTCTGTAGGGTTACAATAAATTTAAAGAAAAGAGATGATGATCCAGAGATGTATAATCAGATAGAGATTAATCCATAATGGTGAACTATAAGTATTACATCATATTAATAATATACTACTAAACGATACAAAAGATTATTTAAAATCACTAATTAATAGTTACCATATTAGTCCTACCAATAGATCACACACTCCCTGAATAAAAATAATTATACTTTGATTAGGAAGACTATCTTACTAAATTATATTTGATAAAACAACAAGAGTAAATAACATCAGGGATTTCTAAAACTAAAACTGTTGTGTAAAATTAAAAGTTTAAGTTAAGTTGCCTATTAAAGTATTTTTGGGATAAATAAACAAATAAGTAATATCTTAACTGACCACAAAATAACCTTATGGTGCTATCTTAAAATAATTAAAAAAAAAAAAAACAACAAATAATTATTCACAAATTTAACGAATCAATTTAATTTTAATCTAATAATAGCCTATTATCTAAGACATTACTCGAACAAAGAAAAGAGCAAGGGTACTTTTTATGCCTTTCACATACTCACAGACAACCTACTAGGGACCTCAAAAAGATGGATTAAAATTCTTTAAACATATAAAATTTAAGATGATGATAGTTGATGTCCAGTGAATATAAGATAATGTGCAGCTTTTAAAATAATAGTAACTAAAATATTCTTCTAAGTACTAATATTGTTAATCTCATATTGCATAATCTTTAGTCTGAAAAGATATACTGATAATTTAAAATAAACTTTAACTAAACATTTAACTATGTATCTGATATAATGTAATTATCTGTGATTGTGGTTCAATATTAGCATCACTTACTTTAACATAGATTTCTAATTTTAAGCCAATATCCAATATATTTAATTAACTCCATAATAAATTTGTGAATCTCGGAATTGAGGATTTAATAAACTTTAGAAACTTAAGATTTTGTGAATTTGGAACCCACGACAATAATATATTTTCATATAAAAGCAACCAAACAAACCAAAACTTTTTGAAATAATAATAATAATAATTTGGGTTTATTAAGAACAATAAGAAATACTTACAAATTTAATGGAATATAAATATTGTCAATATCCAACTGGGATCTAATATAAGTATTTTGACTTTTAACAATTTCCTTAAGTTTACATTAATATACTTAATAACAGGCAAAAGCTATTCAATTTTAATCTCTTTTAACAATTAGAAATTTTACAATCATTAACTTTAATTACAATGTCTGTATTTATTAAGCACCCTTCTAATTTTTTTAATATAAAATAATTCATAATATTATGGTGTCTTATAGTAATCAGAATAACACACAAAACTAGGTTTGTATTTAAAACTCTAACTTAATTTTGTAATCCTAAACTTAACAAATTCTAAGCTTAAATAACTATATTCAGCATATTTTTGAAAAATATTATCTCTAGATACACTGACATAACTAATATTATAGCTAGTGATATATTTAAAACAAAATAAGCTAATCTTAAAATTAAACTAAATTAAGTGTATGGGACATTGATTCGTCAGAGATCAGTTATACATTTTAAAATAAATTTAGTCCACATAAAATTATTCCCTCAATGTTTTAAAGTCGATGATGTAAAAGACTTAAAAATCCAGTGGAGAAACTCTGGATGAAAATATTAAATCAGTATGTGTGAATTGCCACATATACCATATGCATATTTAACATACTTTAAAATAAATATAATTTATTGTAGGTTAGATTGTGCATGATAAAGCTATCATAGCAACACAATTCAAACATTGATATACTTATGAGCCATTAATTACTTATTATTACCTGGATAAACAAATTTCCTCAAAAACACTTATATTGTCATCACTAATCTAAAACAAATGCAACATCACCTACTGTGGTGAAATTAACATTAAGTCATCACGAATGATATGGAAAAATATAAAAACATATAAGCTCCTCAGAGATGGAAAGAATGTGGTGGCTTTCAAAATACCTAACTTTGAGGCAAAAACTTAACATGTCTGGAACTCATCTACAGTACATCTGGAAATAGGAATAAATACACCAAGAGAGCACAATATTCTCTCGTGGGATTTCCAATGCTTATAAATGTCATCATCATCACTGAGAAATATATAATAACCCTCTTTTGGAAACAATCACTATCAAATCATGGAAATACAATACAATAAGTATGGAGAACTTTATCTACTCCATAAAGCATATACAAAAATTATTAAATAAACCTAACTCTATGATGCTAACAAATACTAACTAATTGCAAGATATATACTTCACTTGAATGAACTAAGTTATTGCTAAGAATTTTAAAAATACCAAAATGTATATTCAATGTTGAACTGATAACGCAAACTGTCAAGTGACTGCTAAAAGAAATACTTTAAAATTAAATGCATATGAAATTCTAGGCAAGACACAATGAACACATAGTAAAATATTAAAAACTAACCCTTGTCTAAAATTTTATATGCATTTAATTTTAAAGTATTTCTCTTAGTATATATATCATCAACCATTATCAATCCACTACAGGATGAAGGTCTCTCCAAGTTTAATCCATCTACAACACCCCTGCACATTTTCTTATTTCATCCATCCATCTCACATGTGGTCTCTTTCTGGGTCTTTTACAAACTCTTGGAATCCAGTTTAAAATTTCAATTGTCCATTTATTATCATTTCTTCTAGCAATATGTCCAGCCCAACTCCATTTCAATCTTTTAATTTTTTCAATAAGGTCAGTAACACCTGTTTGTTGTCTTACGCATACATTGTGTTTTCGATCTCTTCTTGTTACTCCCAACATACATCTCTCCATACTCCTTTGAGTGGTCTGAAGTCTCTGTATTGCTCTTCTATTAAGTGTCCAAGTCTCAGATCCATAAATAAGAACTGGTAAAACACATTTGTTAAAAACCATTCTTTTCAAACACATAGGCATATTTCCTTTTAGTATCAAGTTATTTCTACCAAAAGCACTCCAACCAAATTTAATTCTATGATTAATTTCTTCCATTATGTTTCCATCTGTATTAGTAATCTGGCCAAGGTATTTGTAACTGTTAACTTCTTCTAATTCTTCATAATCAAGCTTTATTTTCATACTTTGAGCAAATCGATTAAACATTACTTTAGTCTTTTTAACATTTATCTTTAGTCCTACTTTTCCACTTTCATCTGCTAACTCCTGCAACATTTCCTGCAGCTCTGAAGCATTATTTTCAAAAACAACTACATCATCTGCAAAATATAAATAACTTAAATACTCTCCTTTTACTTTCATTCCTTTAGTTTCCCATTTTAATCCACAAAATACTTATTGCAGCACTGCTGTAAAAAGTTTTGGAGATATGGAGTCACCTTGTCTTACACCTTTCTCAATGTTGATTTTTCCAGTATCATTATGTAATCTAATTGTTGCTGTTGCATTTTTATAAATATTCTTTAAAATATGACAATATCCTGGATCTATACCTTGATGATTCAATGCTTTAATCACTGAAGAAATGTGTATACAATCGAATGCCTTTTCATAATCTACAAATCCAAAACATAATGACAACTCATATTCATTTGTCCTTTCTATGACTTCTCTCAATACCTGGATATGATCTATTGTACTAAAACCACTTTTAGATCCAGCTTGTTCTCTTGGTTGGTGGAAATCCAAAGTTCTCTGTAGACGAGTTGTAATTATCTTGGTAAAAATTTTATATAAAACTGATAAAAGGCTGATAGGTCTGTAATTTATAATATCTTCTGTATCACCTTTTTTAAATATTAATATTATTACTGCATTCTTCCAATCTTTCGGTACATCTTTATCATTTAGACATTTGGTATATAACTTTGCTAAAATTGTTTCTATTTCTTCACCTGCTTCTTTTAATATATCAATTATAATTCCATCATTTCCTAGAGCCTTTCCTTTCTTCATACATTTAATTGCATGTCTCACTTCTTCATTTAAAATTCTGGGCAATTCGGAAGATGTAATAGATATAGGAGGTACTTGTTCTTTATTACTATATAATTCTTGATAAAAATCTTCTACCAAATTCATGATGTCATCATATATATAGTAACTAGTGGACTTTTTAAAAATTGCAAATTAAATGTGAGCATATTTACTTCGCAATGCATATAAAAATATTTGTAGTTATTATTAATATAACATTCATAAAACAAATGGATGGATACTTTCTGATAAACTTCTTTGGTAAATTTAAAAGAAAATTGAGTAAAACATCCCATTTATATGAAACTAAGACTGAGATATTTAAATCTCTATAAACGAAATTATTAAATAGAAACTAGCTGGTGTAATGTTTAATAAAATAAATTGACTTAAGAATGACAAAATATTTGTCCATTCTAATAAACCCATTAAACTTTAAAATTATAATCCTTATTTACCTGGCATATTTATGCAAAAAGTGTTACCCAAAATATATAGCATAAATATTTTTATAGTTTCATTTTTTAAAACCAATAAAATAATAATAATAATAATAATAATAATAATAATAATAATAATAATAATAATAATAATAATAATAATAATAATAATAATAATAATAATAATAATAATAATAATAAAACTTAAGTTCATATTTCAGCTCCGTGATGGTTTTTCCATCTAAAATACGTAGATAATTTCTTGAAGCTAATTTATATATCCGAGTTCAAATCTTCAGTCAAAATATTAATAAACATGACAATGATTTCTAAGAAATGCAAATGTCCAATAGTTCCTTAAGAATACATTCATTTTTTTAAAACAATTTTAAACACTTTGATAATAAGACTAAGCCGGCATAACAAAATAAAAAATTCTTCAGCTGAGCATATGTTTTTATTTATGGGATCCTGGGTTCAAAATGCATATCATAATACTAATATATATATCTTTATTTGAATTTCTTATCATAATACTAATATATATATCTTTATTTGAATTTCTTTATTCTCTTTTAGGAAAACACATCTTTTAAAATACAGTTCTTTTGTTCTTTAAAATATTTTTTCATAATAATATACCAAGACATGTTTTATTTTAAAACCAATTTTCTTTTATCACTTTTAAACATAAGAGTAGATTTTTTTTATCATTCAATATGTTTCTCAGTTTATAAGCTACAATTAATGTCATAAAGTTACATATAAATAATGGCACATTTAACCATTTACTATGTACTTGAAAAATATAAGTTCATTACTAATCATTGCAGATTACTTGGAAGTTTTGTTTCTGAATAATTTTCTTTTATTACTGGGTAAAAAAAAAAAAACTAATCATCCTTTATTAGTTCACATTAACCAAAGGTAGCTTCATTATAATGTTTCTTTTTTAACTTTAAAAAGTTTTTTTTTTCCACATATACTTTTAATTTAGCAGAATAATAACTTAATATTTTACTGTTAAAATAATTTAATGCAACTGAATGTTTGTTTATGTAAATGATTAATAATTTGCTCTTTAATTTTACTTCCAAGTAAAGGAAAACAAATAAATTAAATGTATACATGATGAGAGATGCTAGATTTATCCCAAACATTTTTTACCACAATTTTATGCTTCAATTGAAATAGAAATTGTCAGAAAACGGATTACCTTTTCTTTAACCCTCCATCACTGCAAGACGGTTTTAAACAAATGTTTTACAAACATACTTTTACTTTTTTTAGAAAATATAAAGCTTTAAGAAAATTACTTTTTATTAAATAAATGTTAGATCAGCCCCTGAATGACACCTGGATCCCTGTTTTATATAATAATCTTTAATACCCCCACTTTTGATCAATTGGCTTGTAAACCAATCAAATTATTTTTTTATTACATTTTACTATTCTTGACAATTCAGCAGTAAAATTGATTTACTGACATAATTAATTTTATTATACTAAACCACGTGATTCACAGCTGCAAAATCAAAAATTCATTATTAAAAAGTGCTATGTAAAATTCTTACACAACATTTGATAAAACATAATAACAATAAATATAAAATTGAAAGTGATCTCTTTTATTAAACCTTTAAATATTTTTTATTCTAATAATTTTATTCATTCATTTGCTTTATTTTTTATAAATCAATATGAGAAATAAATTATTTCTTTATTTTTATATTTATGTCATTCTTGCATGTACCAATATTCACACATACGGGCGATATGAACACACATTAATTGTTTAAAAATTATTTTTAAAACTACAACAATAAAATGTTAGTGAATATCTAATTCGATATAACTTTTATAAGTGAAACGCTAATCTGACTTACATCTAATAAATATTGTTACACTGTTTAAATAAAACTTACAGATTTTTTTTAATTTATTATTATTTATCCAATTTATTTATAATATCTAATTATAATAATTTAAACATTAAAATGGATTATACAGTAGTTATTTTAAAATACATTCAATATTATTTATCAATTCCCAACTATTTCTGATATCGTTCGTTCGTTA